>SKCR01050074.1:0-45947 GCA_019454045.1 Zanthoxylum bungeanum | reverse complement strand
TAAAGAAGCATATAAGATATGGTCAAAATAACCGCATGATAAACGAAATCAATACAAACACGCAACTTTAAGAGATGAAGAAAGACGGAATTTAAACATGCCAAAGATGAAAAAATCAAAGATGCAATTTTACATTAAAGATGAACATGCCATAATGTGATGCTAAAGGATCTGTTTACCGTGTGCGTTCATGCAGCGTTCGTAGACGCGTTAGAATGGTAAACAGAAGGTTCTCTTTCGAGTAGTAAGTTTGTAAACGCGTTCGAACGGAAATGAAACAGAATGCTCACGTTCGTATGGCGTTTCTGAACGCTTTGAATGGAAATGAAACAGAATACTCACGTTCGTGTGGCATTGTGAACGAGTTCGAACGGAAATGAAACAGAATACTCACGTTCGTGTGGCGTTTGTGAACGCGTTCGAACGGAAATGAAACAGAATGCTCACGTTCGTATGGCGTTCGGAACGCGTTCGAACAGAAATAAGACCTGATGCATGACAAGGAAAATACATGCGCGTTCGAGTTGCGTTCGTAAACGCGTTCGAACGGGAATAGAACTGATGCATGAAATAGGACGTAATACATAAATGACAAATAATACAATGCGAGGCGCGGCGAAGCATCGTGGTAAAGGATTTTAACCTCTTCAATTAGAGGACCTCTCATCGCACTTACTAAGCCCATGCGCTCGATCGCATCATGCATACAAACATAAAGACAATCATATAAAGACAATCACATCATGCATACAAACATAAATAAACCAAAGCAACACAAAAAAAAAGAAGGTGTCGTTTACTCAAGTGGTACGTGGAGTTGTATCCCAAGTACAGACCGCACTACCGTCCATTCGGATTCGGCTACGGAATTTACGTCTGGGTTTCCATCCTATATACCACAAGAGACGACACTCTTCCATTTCATTCAAGCCACAACTTGCATCCATAAACGACTCTCAAGCGAATAGAATTCAATAATAAAAGAAACGAATATAAACTAATGAAAAAGTGCCCTCAGGTCTAACCTTTTTAAGTCGTCTCTCGGACTCGCATTTCACGAAGATCGGAAGGGGTAAAGCTCCGCAACTCTTCCAGGTTCACTAGTTCACTGTTCTCGTTCGTTATCTTACTGTTTTGAGTCGTCGTTCTCCGTCTTTTACTGCTGTTTTCGCTTTGTATTTCTGCTCGCCATTTCAGCTCACTGTTTCAGGTCCTATTCTTCTATTTCAGTGGACTATTTTGATGTTCTTGGTGGACTGTTTTGGGTGCTCTTTTGGTGTTTTTAGGCTACGGTTTTGGTGTTTTTGGGGAGGTATTGGGCTGCTGTTTGGGACTGATTTCAAGGGTTAGGGGTGTTGTGTGTTGTTCTCGTTAATTCGGTGAAGGAAGGGTTGTTGTGTGTGTTGTTTGTGTTTTATAGTTTGCGTGTGATATGGAGAGTGTCTTGATGTCTTGGGCGTGTATTAGAGAGCGTGGGGAGCTAGGGGAGGCTTTTCTTGTATGAATGAGCTAGGAGATTGGATGTCTTGGTTAGGGGTTGTTATTTAGAGAATGGATAGGGCTACTCCTTGTCTCACAAGGAGGGATTTGGTTTCCAAATTAGGAATGATAGGAATGGTATATACAAGATTGAGGGGGGGACAAGATTTTTTAATTGGTAGATGTCTTATTAGATTAGGAAGTCAAATATATGATTGGCTTTAATTGGTTGGATTGATTTTAATTAGGCATATCTTATTTTAATTTTAGTATATGAATTATTTAAATTAGGCATGATTTTAGTTTAAGTTGGTAATTGTTTATTTATGTTGGTATATGTTTTATATAATATTTAATTAATTTAATTATTATCTTATTTAGTTAATGTTTTAATTAATATTTATTTATTTAATTTGGGATGTGTTTTATGGGCTTAGGGGGCTAATTGGGCTGGGGTGCGAGGCTAGCAGCAAAACCAGAATTACCGACACCGTTCGAACGCTTCCTCGAACGCGGCACGAACGTCCGCAATCTGCCTGACGTTCGAACGAAGTAACGAACACAGCACCAACTAAGACAATGAACTTGTTTATTCTGAATTCCCCCTTCCGATGTCCGTTTTCCGTGACCTCCGTGACTTAAAAGGTAGTGTCTCCAAAATGAGACTCATCATAGGGACTTATGTGTAAAAATGCAGTGCCTACAGTGGCTGCTCGGTCTTTTGACAAGTCTGCCTTCTTCCATAACCAACGGGTATCTATGATGGCTTTCAAGACAAAAGGGGGTTAACATGGTGCATGTATGCATGAGGTGCATGAGATGCGTGCAATGTATGGAATATATAAGTAGGCCCATTACCATTTTTAAAGTATTCAATCCTGTTATTGCGTGGTGCAAACTTGTCCCAGTTGAAAAGGCCCAACATGTTTACATTTTTGCGATAACATGGTTAACAACTTCAAATGATAAGGGGCCCAAACACAGGATGGCCCATCGTCATTTTAGAAAATTTTGGCCCAATTGTCATAGGATACAAACTTGTCCCAGTTTAAATGGCCCAACAAGTTCGCATTTCTGAAAAGAAGTCCAACTGCATCCAAATGATGATGGTCCTTAAATACAAGCATACAGAGATGATTCAAACATAAAACAATAAATTCTACCCAGCGGCCCATTGACATTTCAGAAGCTTTTGGCCCAATTTTCATAGGATACGAACTCATCCCAATTTAAATGGCCCAACAAGTTCACATCTCATGGCAAGAGGTCCAACCGTATCCAAATGATAATGCTCTTAAACACAAACATATAATGGACCATTGGTGTATTAGAAGCTTTTGTCCCAATCATCATAAGATACGTTCTTGTCCTAGTTTAAATGGCCCAACAAGCCCATACCTCATGACAAAAGGTCTGAATGGCTCCAAACGACCATGTTCCCAAACACAAGCACAAGTAGATAATTCTTATTAGTTCTACGACTAAGGTTCACATGCGAGTTTACGGGGGTGTGGACAAAGGCTCTCGCTGACGAAGGATTACCCACAACTAGGTCTCCCCACTCAAGGGTCCGAGCGACCAAGTGAGCACACCTTTTCTTATACACTAAGGTATGTGCCAACCAGTTTTGGTATGTGACTAACTGTCAAATGGATTTCTTATTGTAGATTCCCCAGAGGGAGGGTGGAGCGAACTCTCTTAAGTACCCAACCTCTTAGGCTCTTATCGCCTTGGTGACAGGAATAAACAACAAGTCCTCCAAATTAGTCTATCACAATGAGCTACAGGTGAATGATTATCTAAGTGCCTTCACAGCTTTTCCTTATAGAAAGGTAGTGAGTGAAGGAAGACACCAAACCATCACCTAGCCTTAACTATGCCTTTGATTAAACCCCCTAAACCCACAGTAGACATGGTTAATTTAAAGCACAAATCACAAACATTACAAGACATTATTTTGGGGCCGATTATCTATCCCCAGTAGAGTCGCCAGACTGTGGGACACAGAAACTGGGTAACGCATACTGTTCCAGGCTCGCGGCCCGGTTGGGAGTACGGAATAGCTCGCGGGGGACTAAACCGGAGAATAAAGGAGTTGCCACCCGGTGTGAACCGGGAAAATGATTTAAGGCCGCACTCACCCCTCACAAGGGAAGACATCTCATGCCGTTGTGAAGAAGATAGAGAAAGCCGAGGAGGTCTCACGTATAGGATCCGAGAAGGGTTGTAGTGGCTGATTTTGTTGATGAAGCTAGGGGCCTGGGCAGTTGTGCGTGAATAATGGAGATGTGTATGGAGGAGGGCATGGGCTTGGCTATGGGCTTATTTTGGATTTTTATTTCTTAGTGGTTGGTATATGATATGTTTTCATATTTTGGTGAGGCTAATGGGTGTGGTACATGAGTTATTCATGGGCAAGGTATGGGTGTTGCATGGAGGGTTATGGGTTTTGTCATGGGTAGTGGTTGCATGGCTTTATTTTGCGAAATTATTTGGTAGAAGATGGAAATGTTGGATAATATGACCCATAGCGTCACTATTTGCACAGATCATTGTGTTGTTGTAGCAAATTAACTATGTAACAAGGAAATTGCACTCTCTTCATTTTGTGATTAGATCACCATAGACATATAAATGAAGAGAGGTCCCTATGATTAGTTCCATGATTGAGATGATATGAGACATTATCAGTCCACGAAGGATTAATCATTAATATCCCTAGCCGTAGTATTATCGAGACTGGACATCGATAATGCGGAATAGGCTAGTATTGCACTTGTGCGCGTTGTGAGGGCACAACGGCATAGTTCTCATATATATAAGTATTGGATACTTGTGCAAGTGCGATAGGAGGTCGTGTTTCACCGATGGTACGGGAAACAGCTTCGCTCTGGATAGACCCTTCGGAATCCCATTGGTATTATGACTAGGTGTCTATGGGAGGCCGAAATCAAGGTAGGTGTGTATAGTCTTAACTTGAGACTTACATCGCTAATACTTACGACAATCGGTAAACTTTGGTTTTGGTGGTGGGGGATCTTAACTGGTTCTGTGTTCACCTCTTCTGGGTTTATCAGGAATCGTAGTGTATTGGATGTGATGTCAAGACGGAAGTGTCTCTCCAGTCATAATGGAGATGATGTCACGCAGGATACTGTATTAGTGCTCTTAAGTGATGCGCATCCAATCGTGATATTATGACCAGGTCATGAATATCCGATTATAGAGACTAGTTACCAGACATCTGATATGTGTTTCGGACGGGGCAGACACTTATCCAGCCCCAGCCCTAGCACGTGATTATCTGATACTGGGCCGATACGCACAATACATTAGTATACTACGCTTGATACAGATCTTTGATATTCTTTGATGAATATGTCCGGAGAACTTGGGAAGACTTGGTGCTTTGCTAGGAGTCGACCTTGTCTCGTAAATCGGTAGAACGTAGTACTTGGTACGTACGTGATTCGGATACTCCGACGACCGTATTTACTGCCAGATTATCCGGGGATCTCATGGGTCGCTTCCCGATAATCCACCGATGACGCACAACTCGCACTCTTGAATAATCTGGGATTATAATAGAAGAGAGAGAAAAGTAATCTAGGATTAATTACGGAGATATTTTATCTAGGATAAAATATCGTCTAGAGAGAGATAACGATTAATTTGGAATTAATCGGTAAATTAATATATTCGATATATTATACGAAATTAGATTTCGACGCGGAATTAAAATTAGATTTTAATTCGGGCAAACGAGTTAATTTAGAATTAATTCGTTAGCGACGTAAATAATAATTTCGCTAGCCGCAATTATTCGATTGAATTAACGTCGCGACGTAAGCTCGGTATTTCGGAAATATCGAACCCGAACGCGTGAGTGCACGTGGGCCCACTTTCATTTGGAAACGTGTGGGGCCCACATGACACATGTCATTTTATGCATTATTTTATTCTAATGCATTGCATGGTGATAGTGTACAATACACTCAATGGTCTTGCATGGAGTTTGAGTGTTTGACACTCTAAACCATTGCATGATTTGTGTCGTAAATTTATTATCAATTTAATAAATATTATGGCATAAATATAAATCGATTTTTGGTAAATCATTTTCAACTTAACACAACTTCAATCTCTCTCAAACTCTCTCCTCTCCTCACGCCAAAAAACAGAAGGTTTGCTCACTGTTTTGAACCAGTTCAGGCGTGACTTTAGGGAAGCAAGGGTGGGTTTTCATGGTGAAAACCGCAAGTGCTAGCACACTACGAATCTTGCGAAGGTGGTAGGGAGGTTCCTCCATGAGACGGGATCCATCCGACGAAGCTAGGAGCTCCGTTTCTTCACTCAAATTCTGTTTTGCAGGGACAGTGGACTGTGGAGTTTGGCGTGAAGGGCAGTGCGTTTTTGGACTTCATTCGTCTCCAAATCGACTCAACCGATCAATGTGAGTATTCCGCTACCTCCGTTGATGTGTTCACGCATGTTTTCATGACTTGTTTGATCTTGGGACCTTAGAATAAACCAACAGGAAAAATGGGTGGCTTTCACGTGGGTTGCAAAGAAAAAGAGGTGGAATTTTTGGTTTTGTTTATAAAGGTGGGTGGCTAATGTGGGGCATGGAAAATGGGTTTGGACGTGGGGTATGGTGAACCGGGCCGAGGATAAATTAAAATTGAGACCGAACGAACGAACCCGAAGCTCGAACAAGCGAACCAAATCCAATAAAAATGTCAATTCTTGACCCTTCCCTTCCGACGACCGCTTTCCGCAACTTCCGCAACTAAAAAGTAGTGCCTCCATTCAAGGCTCATCATTGGCTGATATGCAAAAATGCAATGCCTACAGTCGCCCCCACTTTGATGGGATCTGTGCAGTGTGTGACAATGACAGTCTTTTCAAAGTTCGTGCAATGCATTTTTTACTTACCTGGCTCGCCAGCTGCCACCTGACTTACCTACTGCTTCGAACTGAATTGATATGATGGCGAGGTGCCTCGACCTCTGGGCTTTGTTCCCGAACCACCGAATGTGAACTGTGATGATGATGCACTGGGCCCTCGACCCTGGGACGCATCTGTTGGTAAAAATCTAGGTCCCAAGATCAAACAAGACATGAAAACATGCATGAATACATCAACGGAGGTAGCGGAATACTCACATTGATCGGTTATGTCGATTTGAAGACGAATCAAGGCCAAAAACGTACTGCCTTGCTCACGCCACTGCAACCAGTCCATGCTCACTGTCTTGGCAGTTTCGGGTCTCAAAACGAAGCTCCAAACTCCATCGGATGAGTCCCGCCTCATGGTCGAACCTCCCTACCACCTTCGCAAGACTTGAAAGTGTGCTAGCACTTGATTTCTCACCATGAGAAACCACTCTTGGCTTCCCTTTGTTCACGCCATTTCTGGTTCCAAACCAGTGAAAAATTCCTTCATTTGGGCGTGAGAGAAGAGAGCATTTTGAGAGAGATAAAATTGTGTTGAGTTAAAATGATTTACCAAAAAACAATTTATATTTATGCCATAATATTTATTAAATAATAATAATTTATGACACAAAACATGCAATGGCTTAGAGTGTCAAACACTCAATTTCCATGCAATGACATTGAGTGCAATGTACACTATCTACATGCAATGCATTAGAATTAAATAATGCATAATATGACATGTGTCTTGTGGGCCCCACACGTTTCCAAATGAAAGTGGGCCCACGTACACTCACGCGTTCGGGTTCGATATTTCCGAAATACCGAGCTTACGTCGCGACGTTAATTAAATCGAATTTAAATAAATTGCGCCTAGCGAAATTATTATTTACGTCGCTAACGAATTAATTCTAAATTAACTCGTTTGCCCGAATTAAAATCTAATTTTAATTCCGCGTCGAAATCTAATTTCGTTTAATATATCGAATATATTAATTACCGATTAATTCCAAATTAATCGTTATCTCTCTCTAGACGATATTTTATCTTAGATAAAATATCTCCGTAATTAATCCTAGATTAATTTTCTCTCTCTTCTGTATAATCCCAGATTATTCAAGAGTGCGAGTTGTGCGTCATCGGTGGATTATCGGGAAGCGACCCATGAGATCCCCGGATAATCTGGCAGTAAATACGGTCGTCGGAGTATCCGAATCACGTACGTACCAAGTACTACGTTCTACCGATTTACGAGACAAGGTCGACTCCTAGCAAAGCACCAAGTCTACCTAATTCTCCGGACATATCCTTAAAGAATATTAAGATCTGTATCAAGCGTAGTATACTAATGTATTGTGTATATCGGCCCAGTATCGGATAGTCACGTGCTAGGGCTGGGGCTGGATAAGTGTCTGCCCCGTCCGAAACACATATCGGATGTCTGGTAACTAGTCTCTATAATCGGATATTCATGACCTGGTCATAATATCACGATTGGATGCGCATCTCTTAAGAGCACTAATACCGTATCCTGCGTGACATCATCTCCACTATGACTGGAGTGATACTTCCGTCTTGACATCACATCCAATACACTACGATTCTCAATATACCCGGCATTGGCGTACACAGAACCGGTTACAGTCCTAGACGACCTCAACTAAAGTATATCGATTGTCGTAAGCATTAGCGATGTAAGTCTCAGGTTAAGACTATACACACCTACCTTGATTTCGGCCTCCCATAGACACCTAGTCATAATACCAATGGGATTCCGAAGGGTCTATCCAGAGCGAAGCTGTTTCCCGTACCATCGGTGAAACACGACCTCCTATCGCACTTGCACAAGTATCCAATACTTATATATATGAGAACTATGCCGTTGTGCCCTCACAACGCGCACAAGTGCAATACTAGCCTATTCCGCATTATCGATGTCCAGTCTCGATAATACTACGGCTAGGGATATTTAATGATTAATCCTTCGTGGACTGATACTGTCTCATATCATCTCAATCCAGGAACTAATCATAGGGACCTCTCTTCATTTATATATCTATGGTGATCTAATCACAAATGACGAGAATGCAATTTCCTTGTTACATAGTTAATTTGCTACAGCAACACAATGATCTGTGCAAATAGTGACGCTATGGGTCATTTTGTCCAACAATCTCCCACTTGGCACATAGCCAGTCACTCGAGTGTCTAACACCCGAACTATGTACGGTTCGCTCAAATTGCTGAGGAAAGGTTTTCGTCAGCGGATTTGTATGATTATCGTCTGACGCGATTTATACGATCATCACATCGCCACGATGTATGATCCGAACGAATCAGATGAATATAGAAGTATATATCTGGATCGTCGATGAGACCTTTAATTCTTTAGCCTTGTGCTGACGCCTAGCTCAGCTGCTAACAGAACTATATCTAATCTAATTAGATTTATTATCGACCCAAATGGCTTCTATTGCTGCCTCAGCTGCAGCAATAATCCGCATTTGTTGTTTATTCGGCAACAGTTATCTTGCTCGGAAGATTTCCAGCTCACTGTCCCGTTATTCAAACTTTATAGTACCGCAGTATTTTAGTATTTGTTTGGAAACTTGTAGCAGTGATCCCAGTCACTTCAAGTCTCCTTCTCCATAGTTTAAGACAACATCTTTAGTTCTCTCAGATACTAACAGATGTTCTTAATGTTCAATCCAGTGACTATCACTTGGATTGACCCAATTGTGACTCCATATGCTCGAAGCGTATGAGACACCAATACAAGTACATTTTAAATGTACAATTTCCCAGAGAGTGTTAACCAACTCCAAATCTATCCCAGTAGATCTTTATTCCTCGAATAAAGGTTGTTACTCCCCAGAATTCTACGGAGAATTTCTATTGAAAGAATATCTATGAAAGCCAAGCTTTCACCAATTGCTTTATGGGAATTTCACTGTCAGTGCGCTCTCCCACTAACCTCCTTATATACACAAGAATTATTTCGTTTTGAGTCAAATCATAAATCATTATGATTATTTCAAAACGACAGTTCCAAGAACCTTATGCTTGCTTCAATCCAAACATGGATCGAATAACCCGCAAACCTTGTTTGTCGGTTATTCAAAATCGTCAGGATGTTGTAAACATCCTCCAAAAGGTTTCCTTTTCAGGAAAGCGATTTTGATTTGTAACTGACACATTTCATAAATGAAATATACAGTTATCTACAAGCATCTTCAAAATGGATTTACCATGGCAACAGGTAAAAGGTTGAACCGTTATTAACACAATGTTGATAACGATACCTTTCCGTCAAAAGCCCAGCTTTGTACGTGGGTATGTTGCCTTCCATGTATGTCTTCCTTGAAGACGTTTAATGCACCATAGGCACAATGCCTTGTGGTACAACAACCAGTATCCAAAATAGTTGTTATACATGGAATCCATTTCGGACTCATGGCACTTTGCCATATTAGGGAGTCGATACCTCGTATCACTTCCTCAAAACGTAGTCGGTGGATATACCTTCATAAGATTTACATCTCTATGAGGTTAGATCAGAAACCCATACGCTAGATTGTTTTCTGACTCTATCCGATCTACTCAGTTCTTGTGTATTCGAAGATTAATGGTACAGATTCATCATTGATGAACTGTATGTGTTCCATTAAGGACTTCGTGCCTTGAACAGTATTACTCGATTTTCATCGAGTATCACTATCCTCCCACTGACCACTGCATATCAGTATTCCTCTCAGGAAAAACCACATGGTGAGCAACAATCACATTGTTCTCATGTGAGAATTATAAGTACTATACTTATGGTTTCCCTTAGGATAACCTATATTGGCACTTATCCAATTTGGGTCTTTTAGTTTGGTATCATCCAAACGTTATGCCTGGCATACCCAAATTATTAGGAATGAGAAACTCTGTTTCTTTCCTTTTCATATCCTATATGATATCTGTCAAACAGATTTATATGGAACCTTATTCTAAATAAGTTTTGCACTGTTAATACATATCTTTTAGAAGGAAATGGTAGCTCAGAGCGACTCGTGATAAACCTTATCATGTCCAACAAAATTCGGTTTTAGTTTGGACACACCGTCAAACTGACGTGTCTCGGGAGGAGTCCTCATCTGAAAGAATACTATACTCTTTCATGTATGTTTTGAAACTTACTGCTTAAGTATTTTCCATTATGGCCTTACCGTGGCGGAATAATACTATAGCCGATCTGTTTTTCTATTTCGTGTCGAAACTCTGATGTTTCCGATTTGTGTTCTTCAAAAGTAACACATAACCATAACGTGATGCTACATCCGTCAAGGTCACGAAATATTCATGTTCATATCTACCCTAGCTAGATATGGGCCCACTATCTTCACCATGAATAGGGCTAACAGATCGGTGGCCTTTTCACTATTACCAAGTAAATAGTATTTTAGGTACTAAACTAGATTCGCAGACCTTATTTGAATAGTCAAATCAGTCCTAGTACCCACTCTTCAAAAGTGTGGATATACGAGTCTCGTTTAATTGTGTCCCAGACAACAATGCCACAAATAAGTCTCTATTGATCAAATCAATTTGAGCTATTTATTTGTCAATATAAATTCTGTTATTCACATCTAATGTGTTTATCTCAGTATCATCTTTATATAATAAAACACTTTAGTGTTCTAGAATATAAAGGTTTATCCGCAACGGATTAAACACTGATATAGAGATAATGTCTCTAGTCAAACTAGTTACATTATAACAGT
Organism: Zanthoxylum bungeanum; assembly: GCA_019454045.1. Classification (NCBI taxonomy): domain Eukaryota; kingdom Viridiplantae; phylum Streptophyta; class Magnoliopsida; order Sapindales; family Rutaceae; genus Zanthoxylum; species Zanthoxylum bungeanum. The sequence goes on along the minus strand of SKCR01050074.1, from coordinate 34,764 downwards.
TCCTAATTTAAGTACATACCTTAATGGTAGATATGTCAATTATCTTTTCAATATTTCACAAACCTTTGGCCAAGCCTTGGGTTTTGGAATATCGAAACGATGTGCACCTTGTGTAACACGCCCAATTGCAAACTTTGACTTTACATGAATAGTCAATTAATTCTCCAAGAATTATAAATTGCAATTTTAATACTTCTTAAATCCAAAATTAGATTTATGACAAGTATATTAAATTAAGCATTAAAGTCATCATCACAAAAATCTTCCAAAGATTTTATGCTCTACTTATCTTGCTTAATTTTGGGCTTAAGGTACAATGAGTTATTTTATCAAATAAAGTAACCTATTATTTATTCCCAATTTGAAAATTAAATCATTTTATATTTTAAATATTCAACTTTTCAATTCTTTCTTGATTTCAATAGTCCAACTATTTAATCAATTTAATAAAGTACTATTTATTATAATGATTACAATAATCCAATTATTTAATCAAGTATAATTTTAATATTGATTACTATAATCTAATTATAAAATCAACTATCATTTTAATTCAATTATATTGATTACTATAATCCAATTATAAAATCAACTATATATTGAATGAGTTTGTATATAGTCCAACTATATATATATATTTTTAAAACAACATAAAATATTAGTCCAACTAATACTTTTGATAAATATGACGTGTGATATTTATTTGAGCGCGTATGGCGAGTAATTGAACGAATGTTGCAAATTCAATACTTACCTCCCACTATTTTTCGTCGAGCCTCTAACCCTCTGTCGAGTACTCGGGAAACCGTGTTTCCTAGTGGGCTAGGATCCCGTTAAATATCACACAATCTTGACTTTGGCCAACAAATTGTATGATAATTAACTAGGTAGATCTCTAAGATCAATTGGATCTAATCCAACTCCTAGATCCAGTAGGTGGACATCCAAGTCCTAAACATATATCTTATATATGCCTATATCCAATATATACCCTAACCTTTTTCCTCTGAATCAACTAGGCCTTGGCTTTGGCACAACAAACCTAGTGATCCCAGTCAAGCGCGGACCCATTGACATGGAAGCTTCGTAATCAATGTCAATGGACAAGAAGTGGTCTTGACTTTGGCCAACAAACCACAACTTGGACACGACACCGATATGGAACAAAGCCTCGTGATTAAAACACATCTTCGAAGGACAAGGGCTTGACTTTGGCCAACAACCCCTGCCAATCTCGGATCTTGAGTAAGAATCACTCAATGGAAGGAAAATAAACGCTTGATATTTAACGAGGGTTTTTCGCGTGCAAATTGGCTACCAATTTAATTATCTTTGTTAAGGTCTCATCATCATACACCCTTAAACATGCATTCTAAATACATAATAAAGCGAGTATGAAAATAAATAATAATGATATGCGGATGGATACTTAACACATTGATCCTAGATCAAATCTCTCCCTTTCTCACTCAAGCTAGCACTAGTATTACTTCTACCCGTTACACTACACTTCTAAAGAAACCTCATATACATAGAGGGGAATAGGTGAGAAGAGAATACAAAGAGAATAGAGGTGATAAGGCTGGACACGCAGGTCCAATTTAATAAATCGAATTTATTACAACAATTTCTAAAATTGCCCACCCGTCTAATATCCATCCGATATACATTATTCATTCAACACAACCACGTATTCACACACATAAGCATGCTATCAATCAATCTAATCAAATTAATTAATCTGATAATTAAGTGATCATCCAATGTTCAAACAACGATTTGATTTTGTTCGAGTCAAACTCGTTTTTGCGAATAAGTACTTAAAGTACGAATTCATGAATTAAATTAAACTACATCATTAAATCTAATTTAACATGTATTAATACTAATTCACTATTCAATTCCAAATTAAATATTACACTTTTATTTAATAAACCTTTTACGATTTAAATTCCAAATCTAATCGTAACGCGTCTCAAAGACCGATTAATATCCAATATTAATTCAATTAAAGTCCAATGGGCTTTTAATTGATTTCTTAAGGCGTGGACTTTTGGTCAACTCGGGTCAAACCGATAACCAAAGTCCAATCCGGGATTTACCCCATAAGCCCATAAATCAATCTTGGCCCATTAGGCCCAATTGAACTTTAAAGGTTCATTAAGTCGCATTTGGGCTTTATGGTCAAGGTTTTGGCCCAATTGGATCCAATCCATTTGGCCTAAACCAAACTTGATAAAATCAAGCCCAATAGGCCCAATTACAATATTAAAGTCCAATTTCCAAAATTAGGCCCAATTAATTAAATATGACAAAATCCAATTTCATATTCAATTAAAATAAAGTGTATTACATGATTAATCAACTAAATCAATATTTCTAAAACACCATATTAGTCCAATTAATCATGCTTAATTCATTATTACATGTCCAACATACAAATTGAAAAATCAAACCCATTTACATGCTACTAAGCTCTCGGCCAAGGAGGGATTTTGTGTCCGATTCGGTTTCAATCCAATCGAACCTACAATCGACATTAAATCACCATCCAATTTGATTACATACACATCCAATGTCATAAAATCAAAAATACCAAGACAATAAAGGGCATACACATTCGGCCAACACAAGGATTTTGGGGTTTTTGTCCAATTCGAAATCCAATCCAATTCTATTCAAATTAACATCAACCTAAATGATTTCAACTCATCAAATGAATCATAAATCAAAAAATTCCAAAAATCCCAAATATGCTTCAACTTTCGGCCAAGGTTAGATTTTGGGGTTTTTTGTCAATTCAAAGTACTATCCAATAGACCTTAAATTAACATCAACACTATGATTCCAATTCATCAAATTAATCAAAATCAAAAAATTCCAAGAACCCAAAATCATCACACATTCGGCCAACACTTCCAATTTGGGCAAAATTGATCCAATCACATTTTGTTGAAATTGATCAAATCAATCTTCAATTAAAGATCATTTAAACATGCTCAATTAATCAATTTAACCAAATCATGCTCAAAATCAAAATACCCAATATTAGTCACATATTCGGCCAAGATGCAAAAATTTGGGGAAAATAATTCTAAATCATTTTTCAACAAATTGGTCCAACCAAAATGAAATTAAACATGTTATAAGCATACTTAAACAACCAATTAACTCAAATCATGCTCAACAAACATTTACCCAAATTTTAAGCCCTAAAATTTCATGCTTGCAACATTAGCTGATGATGCCATTGTTGGTAAAAATCTAGGTCCCAAGATCAAACAAGACATGAAAACATGCATGAATACATCAACGGAGGTAGCGGAATACTCACATTGATCGGTTATGTCGATTTGAAGACGAATCAAGGCCAAAAACGTACTGCCTTGCTCACGCCACTGCAACCAGTCCATGCTCACTGTCTTGGCAGTTTCGGGTCTCAAAACGAAGCTCCAAACTCCATCGGATGAGTCCCGCCTCATGGTCGAACCTCCCTACCACCTTCGCAAGACTTGAAAGTGTGCTAGCACTTGATTTCTCACCATGAGAAACCACTCTTGGCTTCCCTTTGTTCACGCCATTTCTGGTTCCAAACCAGTGAACAATTCCTTCATTTGGGCGTGAGAGAAGAGAGCATTGAGAGAGAGATAAAATTGTGTTGAGTTAAAATGATTTACCAAAAAAAATTTATATTTATGCCATAATATTTATTAAATAAATAATAAATTTATGACACAAAACATGCAATGGCTTATGGCTTAGTGTCAAACACTCAATTCCATGCAATGGCATTGAGTGCAATGTACACTATCTACATGCAATGCATTAGAATTAAATAATGCATAATATGACATGTGTCATGTGGGCCCCACACGTTTCCAAATGAAAGTGGGCCCACGTACACTCACGCGTTCGGGTTCGATATTTCCGAAATACCGAGCTTACGTCGCGACGTTAATTAAATCGAATTTAAATAAATAATTGCGCCTAGCGAAATTATTATTTACGTCGCTAACGAATTAATTCTAAATTAACTCGTTTGCCCGAATTAAAATCTAATTTTAATTCCGCGTCGAAATCTAATTTCGTTTAATATATCGAATATATTAATTTACCGATTAATTCCAAATTAATCGTTATCTCTCTCTAGACGATATTTTATCTTAGATAAAATATCTCCGTAATTAATCCTAGATTAATTTTCTCTCTCTTCTGTATAATCCCAGATTATTCAAGAGTGCGAGTTGTGCGTCATCGGTGGATTATCGGGAAGCGACCCATGAGATCCCCGGATAATCTGGCAGTAAATACGGTCGTCGGAGTATCCGAATCACGTACGTACCAAGTACTACGTTCTACCGATTTACGAGACAAGGTCGACTCCTAGCAAAGCACCAAGTCTACCTAATTCTCCGGACATATCCTTTAAAGAATATTAAGATCTGTATCAAGCGTAGTATACTAATGTATTGTGTATATCGGCCCAGTATCGGATAGTCACGTGCTAGGGCTGGGGCTGGATAAGTGTCTGCCCCGTCCGAAACACATATCGGATGTCTGGTAACTAGTCTCTATAATCGGATATTCATGACCTGGTCATAATATCACGATTGGATGCGCATCTCTTAAGAGCACTAATACCGTATCCTGCGTGACATCATCTCCACTATGACTGGAGTGATACTTCCGTCTTGACATCACATCCAATACACTACGATTCTCAATATACCCGGCATTGGCGTACACAGAACCGGTTACAGTCCTAGACGACCTCAACTAAAGTATATCGATTGTCGTAAGCATTAGCGATGTAAGTCTCAGGTTAAGACTATACACACCTACCTTGATTTCGGCCTCCCATAGACACCTAGTCATAATACCAATGGGATTCCGAAGGGTCTATCCAGAGCGAAGCTGTTTCCCGTACCATCGGTGAAACACGACCTCCTATCGCACTTGCACAAGTATCCAATACTTATATATATGAGAACTATGCCGTTGTGCCCTCACAACGCGCACAAGTGCAATACTAGCCTATTCCGCATTATCGATGTCCAGTCTCGATAATACTACGGCTAGGGATATTTAATGATTAATCCTTCGTGGACTGATACTGTCTCATATCATCTCAATCCAGGAACTAATCATAGGGACCTCTCTTCATTTATATATCTATGGTGATCTAATCACAAATGACGAGAATGCAATTTCCTTGTAACATAGTTAATTTGCTACAGCAACACAATGATCTGTGCAAATAGTGACGCTATGGGTCATTTTGTCCAACAGCATCCCGAAACAGCAACAGGCAACGGGGGTACCTCGACCCTTGAACTGATGATGTAGTGGGCACCTCGACTCTGGGCACGCATCTCGACCCGGAACTACAACCGACAACGGGGGCACCTCGACCCAACACCGCTGACAATAAGGACCTCGCCCTCGAACTGATGATGTAGTGGGCACCTCGACCCTGGGCACCTCGACCCGGAACTACAACCGACAACGGGGGCACCTCGACCCTGGGCACCTCGACCCAACACCGCTGACAATAGGGACCTCGCCCTTGAACTGATGATGTAGTGGGCACCTCGACCCTGGGCACCTCGTCCCAACACCGCTGACAATAGGGACCTCACCCTCGAAATGATGATGTAGTGGGCACCTCGACCCTGGGCACCTCGACCCGGAACTATAACCGACAACGGGGGCACCTCGACCCAACATTGCTGACAATAGGGACCACGCCCTCGAAATGATGATGTAGTGGGCACCTCGACCCTGGGCACCTCGACCCAGAACTACAACTGACAACGGGGGCACCTCGACCCTGCACCGCTGACAATAGGGACCTCGCCCTCGAACTGATGATGTAGTGGGCACCTCGACCCTGGGACTCATACCCAAAAACTGATACTAGTGTGGGCCTCGCCCCAAACTGATACTGATGTGGGCCTCACCCCCGGACTGATACTGATGTAGGCCTCGTCCCCAGACTGATACTGATATGGGCCTCGCCCCAACTGATACTGATTTGAGCCTCGCTCAAACTGATACTGATATGGGCCTCACCCCAAACTGACGCTAATATGGGCCTCCCCCCAACTGATACTGATATGGGCCTCGCCCAAACTGATACTGATATGGGCCTCGCCCAAACTGATACTGATATGGGTCTCGCCCCAAACTGATGCTAATGTGGGCCTCCCCGCAACTGATACTGATATGGGCCTCGCCCCAAACTGATACTGATGTGGGCCTCGCCCCCAGAGTGATACTGATGCGTGCCTCGCCCCAAACAGATACTGATATGGCCCTCGCCCAAACTGATACTGATATGGGCCTCGGCCAAACTGATACTGATATGGGCCTCGCCCCCAGACTAATACTGATGTGGGCCTTGCCCCAAACTGATACTGATATGGGCCTCGCCCAAACTGATACTGATAAAGTGGGTTACAACCCTGGGACGCATCCCCAAAACTACTGATATAATGTGGGCCTCGACTCTGGGACGCATCCCCAAAACTGTTACTGATGTTGATGTTGACGTGGGCCTCGACCCTGGGACTCATCCCCGAAAACTGATACTAGTGTGGGCCTCGCCCCAAACTGATACTAGTGTGGGCCTCGCCCTGTGACTCATCCCCAAGCTTATACTGATTTAGGCCTCGCCCCGGATTGATATTGATATGGGCCTCGCCCCCAGACTGAAAATGATGTGGGCCTCGCCCCCAAATTGATATTGATGTGGGCCTCACCCCAAACTGATATGGGCCTCGCCCCAAACTGAAACTGATGTGATGTGGGCCTCGACCCTGTGACTCATCCCCAAAAACTGATACTGTAACAGATGTGGGCCTCGACCCTGGGACTCATCCCCCAAAACTAATATTGAAGGTGATGTGGGCCTTGACCCTGTGACTCATCCCCGAAACTGATGCTGAAGCTGATGTGGGCCTCGGCCCTGGGACTCATCCCCGAAACTGATGCTGAAGCTGATGTGGGCCTCGGCCCTGAGACTCATCCCCGAAACTGATGTGTAGCTAAAGTGGGCCTCGACCCTGTGACTCATCTCTGAAAAATGATGTTGAAGCTGATGTGGGCCTCGGCCCTGGGACTCATCCCCGAATTTGATACTGATATGGGCCTCGCCCCCAGACTGATACTGATGTAGGCCTCGCCCCCCAGAGTGCCATATCCGGAAAAACTGATACTGTGTGGGCCTCGCCCTAAACTGATGTGGGCCTCAACCCTGGGACTCATCCCCGAAACTGATATTGATGATGTGATGGTTCATTTCAACATGCTGTTATCGTGTGGGATGGTTCATTCCCGAACCGTTATTGTGATGTGGTCCATTCTCGAACCGTTACTGTGAAGTAGTCCATTCTCGAATCGCGTTCCATTCTCGGACTCTGCTCTATTCTCAGATTACCATTCTCAGTTTGTTCATTCTCGGACTCTGCTCCATTCTCAGATTACCAAACCCGTCAAAACTGATACTGTATACTCGGAGTGTCATACCCGGGAAAATTGATGCTGTGTCTCCATACCCGAAGTGATGCACTCGGCAAAAATGATTCTGACAAAGATGTAGGCCTCGCCTATAGAGTGCCATACCCGGCCGGACTGATCCTGATAAAGATGTGGGCCTCGCCCCCCGGAGTGCTATACCCGGCAAAACTGATTCTGACAAAGATGTGGGCCTCGCCCCCCAAAGTGTCATACCCGGCAAAGACTGATAGTGACGTGGGCCTCAACCCGCAGAGTGACATACCTGGCAAAGACTGATAATGATGCAAATGATTTATTTCAACATACTATATTGCTCTCATCGAGACAATCTTAATAGCTAAACATTTTTTCGTCCTCAACGAATGCTTCATGTCGAAACCATAGAACCTTCAAAGTACTTGATACACTCAATTTCGATTGTCTGAATGGGTGATCTGAACTAGACTCTTAGTGTGTGTGTGCTAAGGCTCTTTCGCAGCTTAGTCCTTAAGTAAGCCAACTTGGTGATTTCGTTTCAGAGAATCGAACCAGTGGGTCTAACCAACCTGGATGTCTTAATCACATTCTGTGATTACTTCAGCATACTCAACATGATATGGTTTTTGTCTTTTTTCTTTTGTCTCTTTCTTTTCATTTCGGATTTTTTTCTTTTTTTTTTTCTTTTCTTTCTTTCTTTTTTTTCTTTTCTCTTCTCTTTTTCTGACACACCTACCTTTTAAGGTAGCATTTCTCCTCATGGTGGTCCTAATACTCGCCCATGGGTAGCTTCACTCTTATCGGTTATAGGCGGTCTATTTTTTTTCTTTCATATTTTCTTTTCAGAGACTTTTATTTTTATTTCCAACCATATCATATATCATAGCATCAGTAAACAAGTGTGGACACCCAGGCAAACGGTCATTCACTAATACATCATCTCTTCAACTAGTCACCTCGATAACTACTCAGGTTTCTACTGCTAGGATTCTGTAATCAAGTGCTCGTGAGTTTAACTGAGATCAATCAATTCAGGATACCGGAAGAGAGCACGTCTCGCACTTATCGTTTCTAGGGTTTCTCCCTACATCAAACAATGTCATCACCGGACATATGTATAATTACCAAAGACTTCTCTCACTCATTTTTTTTTTCTTTTCATTCTTTTTCATTTTTTTTTCAATAATTAAAATAGAACACAAACTTTACAAACTTTTAAATAGGTCTCATGCACGTAGTACCTGGTCAGCAGGAAACATCACAGATTCAGATCAATCTCCAATTTGCGCTTCTTGCCACGATCACTATCAGTCCAGTCCAATCTGGAGAGGATGGGGTCTAGCTTCGGCTCAAAAGCCAGGATATGGTCAATCAACTCTTCGGCCTTTGTCGCCGTAAAGAAAATGTCATCTACTGATTTGGTGACAAACTCGTGCCTCTTGGCCTCTTACTCTGCAACCACTAATGAATTAGCTCCCATTTTTGTGATTGCCAAACACCATTCCTTCTGTCTTAACATGCTTCGTCTTTGCTTTTACCTACAAAAACAACACACAAAATTGAAGACTCTACAACATGTATACACAATGCATGAAAACAGAAATCACAACAAAGTGCATGGGTTGCCTCCCTGTTAGCGCTAAATTCATCGTCTTCAGCCAGACATGACCGAAATCCTTCCATCAAGGTGGCTTCATCACCGTCTTTAGTGCTTTTGCCGCTTTTTAATCTTTGTCGTTTTCCCTTTTTTTTCTTATTTTTTTTTCTTCTTTAAAACCTGCGAATACAAAACAACAGAATAAAGACGTGTACATGTAATGTATACACATATATGTGTAGAGATACTCCATGTTCTTGATGGGTGAGACCCTCATTGTGCTCCTCGACACCATGTGTTTCCTCCTGCTGGCTTTTCTCTTCCGTTTGAAACCTGCAAACATAGAACAAACACAAGAGTTGCAAGTGCATTACGTGTATGCATGTATATGTTTCCTATCCCGTTGGGTTAGACCTTCCGCCAATTTCCTTGGTGACCGCTCAATCTTTTTTCCTTCGGGCAAAGTGCAGTTTCAACCTTCTTATGCCGATCGACTCGGTGAACTCATTCTTTCCTAAATCTGGTAATCTCATTGTCTTTGTTTCCCAACTTCCTGTCTTTTCCGCTTACTCCTTCTGAGAATTCTCTGTGTTCCAGATATCTCTGAATATCGCGATACCAAGGCTTCCCGTCATCGATTTCCACTTCCAATATCTTTTCTGTCTCATACACTGGTTTGCTTGCAGTTGTCAGCACAAGTGGTCTCATCACTAATTTCTCTAGATTTTCCCAAGTCGCGGCTAGTGTCGCCAATGCATCAACCATCTGATTTTCTTCGAAATGTGCTGAAATTTATAATCAGGGATAGTCTGTGCCAGACTTCTGAGGTAGAACAAGTATGGCTTCAACCATTCTTCCTTTAACTCCCATTCTTCTTGCATCTTTAACTTTTCAAACATCTTTGACAAAGGTTTACCCAAGTTGGAGAATTGTCTGTTTCTGATAGGGGCAATCTCTGAGGGAATAGTCTTGATCCTTGAAGATTCTCCAATGGTCCTTTCATTCCGGTTGCACAAGTCTCTGTTATTGGCTATACAAGGCACGGTCAAACTGGTCACAACATTGGTCAAAACTTGCAACTGTTTAGTAATTTCGGCTACCTTGGCTTCTAATTGATCTAGGCGGGATTCCCCGTTGATTGACTCACTCATACTGGTTAATGATCCCTTGATAAACCTTTCTTACTTCCCAACCCAATGGGAGTCTATGATGGCTTTTAAGACACAAAGGGTTAACATGATGCATGTATGCATGACATGTGTGCAATGCAAATAAACAAGCTCATAAAATAATTTACACTAATTGGCCCGTTATCGTTTTAAAGTATTTAATCACACTATTGCGCAGTGCAAACTTGCCCCAGTTGAAAAGGCCCAACAGGTTTACACTTTGCGATAATATAACTAAATAACTTCAAATGATAAAAGGCACAAACACAAACTGGCCCATCGGCATTTTAGAAATTTTGGCCTAATTGTCAAAAGGACATGAACTTATCCCAGTTTAAATGGTCCAACGAGTTCACATCTTTTGACAAAGAGTCCAACTAAATCCAAATGACAACGGTCCAAAACACAAGCATAAACACAATAGTCATGATTAATTAAAACACAAATCACAAACATTACAAAACATTATTTCGGGGCCGATTCTCTATCCCCAGTGGAGTCGCCAGACTGTAGGACACAGAAATGGACGACGCTGTTCCGGGCTCGCGGCCCGGTCGGGAGTACGGAGTAGCCCGCGGGGGACTAAACCGGAGAAATAAAATGGAGTCGCCAACCGGTGTGAACCGGAAAAAAAAAGATTTAAGGTCGCACTCACCCCTCGCAAGGGAAGACCTCAAATCGTTGGGTTCGGAATGGTCCCTTACTTATGCCACTTGTAATGAACGGATTTGTGCAATAATTTAACCAAGTCTACTCAATAATCATGCTCAAGGGTACTTAGATCTAACATGCTTTCATCCAAATAACTCTACGCAATGTAACACAATAAGCATATTGAACCATTAAATCAACATGTATAAATCATTATCCAAACACATCATAAACTAATAACATGCATAAGAAACAACCTAAATATGCTTTAACAAATAAATAACAAACTAAATTAAACCATGCTATAAATAATAAACGAATAACCTAAAGACTATAACATGCTCAAATACAAACTTTGGATGAAACGAAATACGTGTGTCTCTCAAGTGATACGTGGCATTGTATCCCGAGTGCAAACCGTAATACCGTCCATTCGGATTCGGCTACGGAATTTACGTCCGGGTTTCCATCCGATATACCACAAGAGAGAACACATGTTCCGTTCACCCGGAAATCACATCATGCACAAATTCACAATACTCATGCGAAATAAAGTAATAAAATAACTAAAAAATAAATGATAATAAATAAAAGGGTGCCCTCAGGTCTTACCTTTTAAGTCGCTTTCCGGGAGTGCGTTCCACGGTGCCGGAAGGGATATCGTTTCGCTGCTTTCACTGGTCCGTTGTTTCTACTGTTTTCACAGGTTCGCTATTTTCGATGTTTCCGCTGTTTTTGTCTGTTTTCACTCGTGGCTTTCGCTAATTGTTTTCTTCTGTTTTTCTCTCTGTTTTTAACTCAAATTCTCATTCTCTCTCTTGGATTATTTTTGAGTCATTTCTGTCTCGGTTTTTGGGTTGTTTGGGTGAGTTTCACGTGAAGTGTGCAGGGGTTTTCTTGGCAGTGGAGGGTGCTTTGTTGATGACAGTTTGGTGAAGGTCAGTAGGTTATACGTGAGGGTCTCGGTTCTTCATGTGCATGGGCTCGGTTGATGATGATGCAGTCGGCTCTTCTCAGTAGTGTATGGAGGTGCTGGTTCTCGGCAATGAAGTGAGGGGTTGGTGAGCAGTGCAGTGGCTGGTTTTCGGCGGTGAATGGTGCAGTTTGTGGAGGGTTTACGTGAAGGTCAGTTGGTCCAGGGGCTGTTGATGATCATTTTTTATAGAGGATCAAGAGTTGGTTCAAGTTGCTCCTCTCGGCAGTGGGTTGTCTTTTAAGGCTTTCGGCGGTGAATGGTGCAGGGTGGCGAGCTGATGGTGTTTATGGTGATGTCGAGAGCTGCTGTGTGCATTAAGGGTTGATGGCTTGTGTGAGTGGCGCATGGAAAAGGGCTATGTTGTTGATAAGGGGCTGGCAGTGGTCTTTATACGGTGTTATGTGAGCTGTGTGGGCTGATGATGGCAGTCAGTGATGGGAATTGAGGGAGCTGAGATAGATCAAGGAAATTGAGGGCTGATGATGGCGGTGTGTGCATTCTGTGGCCCTCTCTTGTGTGGCTAGTCGATGGAGCATTTCAGGGGTTCATGTGCGTGATCCAGGGGACTGCTTCATGACTTTAGCGTGAGGTCTAGGTCAGGGGGCTGCTCATCGGTGTGTGTTGAGGGCTGAGTGGGTACATGAGGGCTGTTTGCATGATGAGGGTAGCTTCCAAGGTGCGTGAACGTGTCCAAATGGTGCCTCCAAGATGCGTGAATTATGATGAATAGGGCAGTGAGCTATTCATCGTTGAAGGTGGGGGCTGTTACGGTTTTATCAAGGCGGTGAGCTGTTATTCAAAGTGAGGGCTGATAAGTTCAGTTTGGTTCATTTTTATCATGGGAGAGATGGAGACTGCTTCACTGTTGCATTTAACACATGCATGTGGCTACATGGCTGAAGGTTGGGTTCGGCAGTGAAAGGTGAGGGGCTGAAGTTGGGGATGTGGCTCTTTTAAGACTGGATGAAGGGTTCTATGATTTTGTGAAGAAGATAGAGAAAGCCGAGGGGGTCTCACGTATAGGAGCCGAGAAGGGCTGTAGTGGCTGATTTTGTTGATGAAGCTAGGGGCCTGGGCAGTTGTGCGTGAATAATGGAGATGTGTATGGAGGAGGGCATGGGCATGAGGGTTAGGTGAGATTATGGAGGGTGGTTGCATGGGAATGTATGGGTGTATGAATGGGTTTGTTGTTCATTATTTGGTGAAAGACGTGAGATGCATGGGCTTGGCTATGGGCTTATTTTGGATTTTTATTTCTTGGTGGTTGGTATATGATATGGGTTTCGTATTTTGGTGAGGCTAGTGGGTGTGGTACATGAGTGATGCATGGGCAATGTATGGGTGTTGCATGGAGGGTTATGGGTATTGTCATGGGTAATGGTTGCATGGCTTTATTTTGCGAAATTATTTGGTGGAAGATGGAAAAATGGGTGGCTTTCACGTGGGTGGCAAAGAAAAAGAGGTGGAATTTTTGATTTTGTTTATAAAGGTGGGTGGCTAATGTGGGGCATGGAAAATGGGTTTGGACGTGGGGTATTGGTGAACCGGGCCGAGGATAAATTAAAATTGAGACCGAACGAGCGAACCCGAAGCTCGAACAAGCGAACCAAATCCAATAAAAATGTCAATTCTTGACCCTTCCCTTCCGACGACCGCTTTCCGCAACTTCCGCAACTAAAAAGTAGTGCCTCCATTCGAGGCTCATCATTGGGCTGATATGCAAAAATTCAATGCCTACAACGTGTGTGATCAGGTCGGTCAATATCCTTCAAATATGAAAGGATATTTGTTCTATAATACCGAGCATCAAAATGTGTTCGTAGCTCGCTTCACAAAATTTCTAGAGGTAGAATTTTGTCAGAAGGCGGTGATCATAGACAGGTTGAACTTGATAAAGTACAACCTGAGACCAAAAAACCGATGGAGGAACCTGAAGTTTAAGAAGATGAAGAACATTCATTACACACACTCTGTAGGTCACAAAGGGTATCTAGACCTCCTAAACGGTTGTATTTGATACAAGAAAAGAGTCTCGATGTTCTCTTGGTTGAAGAAACTGACCCTTTTACCTATAGAGAATTGATGTTAGACATCGACTCCGTGAAGTGGCAAGACACCATGAAATCTGAGTTAGACTCAATTCATGTGAATCAAGTTTGGGACTTGGTTCCGCTTCCTAATGGAATTGTTCCTATCAATTGTACATGAATTTACAAAAGGAAGCGTGGACCTGACTGAAAGGTTGAAACCTTTAAGGCCCGACTGGTAGCTAAATGTTACTCGTAGGGACCTAGTGTCGATGATGATGAAACTTTTTCGCCAGTTGCGATGCTAAAGTCTATAAGGATTTTGCTGTCTATTGCCACTTACCATGATTACAAGATTTGCAAATGGATGTCAAAACAGATTTTCTAAATGGATTTCTTAATGAAGAAATCTATATGGAATAGTCGGAGGGTTTTCCATCCAGGGAGAACTCGTGTATGGTATGCAAGCTTAAGAAGTCCATTTATGGACTTAAACAGGCTTCATGAAGTTGGAATCTTCGATTCTACGAGATAATAAAATTGTCTGGTTTTCTCAAGAATATTGAAGAATCTGGTGTGTATAAGAAGGCAAGTGGCAGTATGGTTGTATTTTTAATTCTCTATGTTGACGACATCATGATCATTGGGAATGATATCAGGATGATGGAAGGCGTCAAAGCTTAGCTCTGTAACAATTTCTCCATGTAGGACCTGGGTGAAGTTTCTTATGTCTTAGGCATAAAACACTATAGAGATAGAGAGAAGAAGCTTATTGGGTTATCCCAATCAACATACAAAGATAATATCTTAGAACGGTATAATTTTAGTAACTATAAGACAACAAACATATCATTCAGACATGGCTTACATCTTTCCAATAAGATGTGTCTACAAACAGAATATGAGAAGATTAGAATGTCTAATCATCCTTATGCTTCTTATTTGGGCAGCATCATGTATGTCATATTATTTACTAGGCCTGATATCAAATTCGCAGTTAGTGACGTATCAGTCCAATCCAGTTAATGGCCATTGGATGGCCATTAAACATATCCTTAAGTATCTTAAAGGTACTAAGGATAAGTTTATTATATATAGAGGAAATAAACTGAAAGTTAATGGGTATATGGATTCCGATTTCCAATCGGATCCTGATGATAGAAAGTCTACATTAGGATTCGTATTTACCCTTAATGGAAGTGCAGTTTGTTGGAAGAGTTACAAACAGGGTCAACAGCTGATTCCACCACAGAGGAGGAATATATTGCAGCTTCTGAAGCTGCAAAAGAAGTTGTGTGGGTTAGGAAATTTATCACAGAATTGGGAGTAGTCCCAAGTATCGTGAATCCAATTCCGTTATATTGTGATAATACAGGAGCCATTGTACAAGCAAAGGAACCGATGGCACATCAGAAGTTGAAGCATGTGGAACGAAAGTACCACATTGTAGGACACAGAAACTTGACGACAATGTTCTAGGCTCGCGGCCTAGTTGGGATATAACATGAAGTCGCCACCCAGCGTGAACTGGGACAAAGGTTTAAGGCCGCACTCACCCCTCGCAAGGGAAGACCTCAAACCGTTGGGTTCGGAATTGTCCCTTACTTATGTCACTTGTGATGGTATGATTTGCGCAATAACTCCACCGAATCTACTCATTAATCATGCTCAAAGGTCACTTAGATCTAATATGCATTGGTAAATAAATCCTAATCTAAGTTTGCATGCTTGAAAGTAAGTTTTGAACGGCAAACAACATATCACACAATGAGCACATTGAACCATTAATCTAATTAAAGAATAAATACTTAAACATTAACATTAACATAAACTAAACTAAACATCATGCATAAAGAATATCATAATCGTGCATTGAAAATTAAATAACTAAATCATGCTTAAAAAATAAATAAATAACCTACAAACTATATCATGCTCAAATACAAGTTCGGATGAGACGAAATATGTGTATCTTAAGTAGTACGTGGCGTTGTATCCCGAGTGCAGACCGCACTACCGTCCATTCGGAATTGGCTACAGAATTTACGTCATGGTTTCCATCCGATATACCACAAAAGGGAACACATATTCCGCTCATCCAACATTCACAACATGCCTCAATAAACGACTCTCATGCGATATAAAATATTAAAATAAATAAAGATGAACGAAAGATAATAAATAAAAGGGTGCCCTCAGGTCTAACCTCTTTAGTCGTCTATCGGAAGTGCGGTACACGGTTGTCGGAAGGGTTGATGCTCTGTAACTCCCCCGGTTCACTGGTTCAACATTTTCCTTCACTGCTTCGCTGTTTGGGCTGCTATTTTTTTTTTCCGTTTTATGATGTTTCTGGTCGCGGTATTGGCTTACTAGTTTGCGGTAAAGTAGAACAGTTTTGGCTTACGGTTTGTGGGTTTTACAGGGCAGTTTTCTGGTGCAATTTACGGCGAAATGGGGACTGTTTCAGGCAGTTTTTGGTGGTTGCAAGGCAGATTTCAGGGGTGATTTTTGGTCAGTTTATTGGGCTGTTATGGTCTTCACGTGGAGGGTTGGCTCGTGGGATTTAAGGGTTGTTGTGGTCTTCACGTGGGAAAAGGTAGTTCCTCAACTTAGGTTTCTACGGTGAAAACAGCGACTCTTGTCCTGTTTCTGACTCACAGGTAGATCTCAACTGAAGTCAGTCTCCTACTTATCAGCAGATCTCGTACATCAATACATATATATGTACAACACTTAGTATCAAAAATCCAATTTTGAAACCAATAGTGAACATGTATGTGACAAACATACTTGAAGCCGGAGCCTTGCCCCGCCTTCACTTCCTTCATGTCTGCCTTGTCCATACGGCAGTCACGCATCCAGTGACCTGTTGGAGTTCTACGGTCCCGATGATCGAATAACAAGCATAAAACATACATGCGAATGCATCAAGGAGTTAAGGAATACTCACAATGATCGGTTGTGGCAATGCGGTGAAGAACAAAAATCTTTTCTGCCCTCTTACGTCATCGGTGAATCTTCGGGAAACGACACATGAGATCCCCAGAAATATTAGCAGTAAATACGGTCGTCGGACTATCCGAACACGTACGAGGAACATATCGGATCCAGTATCGGATGTCACATGCTAGGCCTGGGGCTGGAATTGTGTCTGCCCCGTACGAGGCACATATCGGATCTTTAGTAACTAGCCTCTATAATCGGATAAACATGACCTAGTCATTTTATCCCGATAGCTGCAGCATTTAAGAGAACCAGTGCCGTATCCTATGTGACCATCATCTCCACTATCACTGGAGTGATACTTCCGTCATGACATCACACCCAACACACTACGATTCTCAATATACCCAGCAGAGGCGTACACAGAACCTGTTAAAGCCCTTGACGACCTAAAACCAAAGCATGTTGATTGTCGCAAGTATTACCGGTGCAAGTCTCAGGTTAAGACCAAATACACCAATTCTGATTTCAGACTTCCAAAGACACATAGTCATACTACCAATGGAATTCCGAGGGGTCTATCCAGAGCGAAGCTGTTTCCCGTACCATCGGTAAAACACAACCTCCTACCACACTTGCATGAGTATCCTATACCCAAATATATGAGAACTATGTCGTTATGCCCTCACAACGCGCACAAGTGTAATACTAGTCTTTTACGCATTATAGATGTCCAATCTCGATAATACTCTGACAATGGATATTTAATGATTAAACCTTAATGGATTGATATTGTCTCATATTATCTCAATCCAAGTACTAATCATAAGGACCTCCTATCATTTATACATCTTGGTTATCTAATCACAAATGATAAGAGAGCAATTTCCTTTGTCACATAGTTAATTTATACAATAATACCATGATCTGTTGAAATAGTGATGATGTGGGTCATAACTGTCCAACAATCTCCCACTTGGCCTATAGCCAGTCACTCGAGTGTCCTACACCCGAACTATGTAGGGTTCTCCCAAATTACTGAGAAAAGCCTTTTCGTCAGCGGATTTGCATGATTATCATCTGATGCAATTTATACGATCATCACATGGCCATGATGTATGATCCGAATGAATCAGATAAATATCGAAGTATATATCTGGATCGTTGATGAGACCATTAATTTTTTAGCCTGCGCTGTAGCCTAACTCAGCTGCTAACAGAACTATATCTAATCTAATTACATTTATTATCAATCCAGAAGGCTTCTATTGCTGCCTCAGCTGCATCAATAATCCACTTTTTTGTTTTATGTGGTAAAAGTATCTTTCTTGGAAGATTTCCAGCTCACTGTTCCGTTATTCAAACTTTATAGTACCGTTGTTATGACTTACAACCGTATATTTCGGTTTGGAAACTTACAGCAGTGATCCCAGTCACTTCAAGTTCTCCTTCTCCATAGTTTAAGAGAGCATCCTTAGTTCCTCTAAGATACTAAAGGTTGTTCTGAACATCAATCCAATGACTATCACTTGGATTGGCCTGATTGTGACTCCACATGCTCAAAGCGTATGAGACACCAGGTCGTGTACATTTATTTGAATATACGAGTTATCGGAGAGTACGAACAACTTTAAATCTATCCCAGTAGATCTTTATTCCTAGAATAAAGGTTGTTTCTCTTAAGAATTCCATGGAGAATTTTCTCGAAAGCCAAGCTTTCGCCGATTGTATTTATGGGAATATCATTTCCAAGAAATGACATATTATCATTATTTAGGACTTTCGCTGTCAGTGCGCTCCCACTAACCTTCTTATATACACAAGAATCATATTCGTTTTGAATTAAATCATACACCATTATGATTACATCAAAACGATAATTCCAAGAACGCTATGCTTGCTTCAATCCATCCATGGATCGAATAACCTGCAAACCTAGTTTGCTTGTTATGGTACGACAAAACCGTCAGGATGTTATAAACATCCTCCAAAAGGTTTCCGTTTCAGGAAAGTGATTTTCCAGTTCAGCGGACATATTTCATAAATGAAACATGCAGCTTTAGCAAGCATTATCCAAATGGATTTACCGTGGCAACAGGTAAAAGGTTTCATCGTAATCAACATAATGTTGATAACGATACATTTCCGCTACAAGCCTAGCTTAGTACGTTGGTATGTTGCCTTCAATGTATGTCTTCTTAGAAGACTTATATTGTACTAATAGGCACAATGCCTTGCGGTACATCAACTAGTATCCAAACTTGGTTGGTATACATGGAATCCATTTCGGACATCATGGCACTTTGCCATTATAGGGAGTTGATACCTTGTATCACTTCCTGATACGTAGTCAGTCCGTATTCCTCCATAAGATTGATATCTTTATGAGGTGAGATCAGAAACCCATACCCCAGGTTGTTTTCTGACTCTCTCCGACTAACGTGGTTCTTGTGTATTCGAAGATTACTGGTATAGTTTCATCCTTGATGAACTATTTGTGTTCCATTAAGAAATCGGTGCCTCGAACAGTATTACTCTAATTTTCATCGAGTTTTACTTTCCTCCCACTTACCACTGCATATCGGTATTCCTCTTAGGAAAACCCGCATGGTGAGCAACAATTATTAGGCACTTATCCGATTTGGGTTTTAGTTTGGTATCATCCAAACATATGCCCAGCATACCCAAATATTCAAGAATGAGAAAAACCTGGATTCTTTCCTGTTCATATCTAATATAAAGTCTGTCGAACAGATCCTTTTGGAACCTTATTCTAAATAAGTTATACACTGTTAATGCATATCCGTTGAAGGAAATGGTAGCTCAGAGCGACTCATGATTAACCTTATCATGTCCAATAAAATTCGATTACTCCGTTCGGACACACCATCAAATTGACATGTTCCGGGAGGAGTCCTCATTGAAAGAATACTATACTCTTTCAAGTATTTCAGAAACTTATTGCCTAACATGCTCAAATACAAACTTTGGATGAAACCAATTGGGGAAAATTGTTCCAAACCAATTTTCATGAAATTGATCCAATCATACTTCAATTCAACATCATTTAAGCACACTTAATCATCCAATTTCATTAAATCATGCTCAAATGAATTATACCCAATTTCAACCCTAAATAAAGTTTCATGCTATTAACTCGCTCTGATACCATTATTGGAGTTCTACGGTCCCGAGGATCGAATAACAAGCATAAAACATACATGCGAATACATCAAGGAGTTACAGAATACTCACAATGATCAGTTGTGGCAATGCGGTGAAGAACAAAAATCTTTTCTGCCCTCTTACATGCTCACGGCAGTGGCTGAAATGGTGTCCTCCATTTTCGGCTTTGTGTGGTTCCATCAAGCTCCAAGCTTTGGTTGATGATTCCAAGCTCACAAGTAGGTTTCCCTATCACCTTCGCAAGACTCCATTGTGTGCTAGCACTCTTGATTTTTTTTGCCAAAAAAATCCCTCTTTGCTTCCCCTTAAGCTCTCGGTTTTTAGGCAGAAAACAGAAGGGAAAATACAGCCCCTTGGGCGTGTGAAAGAGATGAAGAGAAAATGAGATAGAGATGAGTTGGTTGTTGGATGGATTGTGTATCTAATACACAATTGAATTAATTAAAATTCATTTACCAAAAGTTGTATATGCCTTTCAAAAAGTCAGCAAGTTTTGGAGCCAAAATTTGGCAATTAATTGCTTCCAACAACTCAAATCAACTATTCACATCACTCAATCAATCAAGTGACAAGTTGTCACATCACTGAAAGTGACTAATGATTTGATGCTTGATGTGACTAGCAATTTGACGCTTGATGTGACTTGCGTGCCACACTCGAATTCGAAATGCGAATGCGCTCGCAAACACACCCAGGCTCGGGTTCGCTAATTCCAAATTAACGAATTTTCCGTTGCGACGTAATTAATTAATTATGCCTAGCAAAATCAGTATTCACGTCGCTAACGAATTAATTCTAAATTAATTCATTCGCCCGAATTAAAATCTAATTTTAATTCCACGTCGAAATCCAATTTCGTATAATATATCGAATATGTTATTTTATCGATTAATTCCAAATTAATCGTATTCTCTCTTTAAATGATATTTTATCCCAGATAAAATATCTCTGTAATTAATCCCAGATTAATTTTCTCCCTCATTTAATTAATCCCAGATTAATAAAGTGCGAGTCATACGTCATCGGTGAATCTTCGGGAAGCGACCCATGAGATCCCCGGATATGTTGGAAGTAAATACGGTCGTCGGATTATCCAAACACGTAAGTACCTAGTACTACGTTTATACCGATTTACAAGACAAGGTTGGCTTCTAGCAAAGCGCCATGCCTACCCAATTCTCCAGAAACATGCTTACAGGAATAAGCGATCTATATCAGACGTAGTATACGTAGTATTACGTATCTCGATCCAATATCGGATGTCACATGTTAGGCCTAGGGCTGGAATTGTGTCTGCCCCGTACGAAGCACATATCGGATCTCTGGTAACTAGTCTCTATAATCGGATAAACATGACCTAGTCATTTTATCCCTATAGCTGCAGCATTTAAGAGAACCAGTTATGTATCCTACGTGACCATCATCTCCACTATGACTAGAGTGATACTTCCGTCTTGACATCACACCCAACATACTACGATTCTCAATATACCCAGCAGAGGCGTACACAGAACCTGTTAAAGCCCTGGACGACCTAAAACCAAAGCATATTGATTGTTACAAGTATTAGCGGTGCAAGTCTCAGGTTAAGACCAAATACACCTACCCTGATTTCAGACTTCCATAGACACATAGTCATACTACCAATGGAATTCCGAGGGGTCTATCCAGAGCGAAGCTGTTTCCCGTACCATCGGTAAAACATAACCTCCTACCACACTTGCATGAGTATCTTATACCCAAATATATGAGAACTATGTCGTTATGCCCTCACAACGCGCACAAGTGTAATACTAGTCTTTTACGCATTATCGATGTCCAATCTCGATAATACTCTAACTAGGGATATTTAATGATTAAACCTTCGTGGATTGATACTGTCTCATATCATCTCAATCAGGTACTAATCATAAGGACCTCCTATCATTTATACATCTTGGTGATCTAATCACAAATGATAAGAGAGTAATTTCCTTTGACACATAGTTAATTTGTACAACAACACCATGATCTGTACAAATAGTGACGCTATGGGTCATAACTGTCCAATACTAATACACAATTGATTTTCAAAAAATCAATTAATACTTTTACCAAAAATAAGCCATAAATGCTTTCCATCAAGTCACATCAATCAATCAATCAATTGTCACATCACTAAAAGTGACATGTGATTTGACGCTTGATGTGACTAATGATTTGATGCTTGATTTGACTTGCGTGCCTCACTCGAATTCGAAATGCGAATGCGCTCTCAAACAATCTCGGATTTGGGTTCGCTAATTCGAAATTAACGAATTTTCCGTTGCGACGTAATTAAATGATTATGCCTAGCGCAATCAATATTCACTTCGCTAACGAATTAATTCTAAATTAATTCGTTCACCCAAATTAAAATCTAATTTTAATTCCGCGTCGAAATCCAATTTCGTTTAATATATCGAATATATTAATTAATCGATTAATTCCAAATTAATAGTTTTCTCTTTTTAAATGATATTTTATCCGATATAAAATATCTCCGCAATTAACCCAGATTAATTTTCTCTCTCATCTAATTAATCCCAGATTAATAAAGTGCGAGTCATACGTCATCGGTGAATCTTCAGGAAGCGACCCATGAGATCCCCGGATATGTTGGCAGTAAATTCGATCGTCGGACTATCCGAACACGTAAGTATCTAGTACTACATTTATACCGATTTACAAGACAATGTTGGCTTCTAGCAAAACGCCATGCCTACCCAATTCTCCAGAAACATGCTTACAGGAATAAGCGATCTATATCAGGCGTAGTATACATAGTATTGCGTATTTCAATCCAGTATTGGATGATCACATGCAAGGCTTGGGGCTGGTACAATGTCTGCCCCGTACGAAGCATATATTGGATTACTAGCAACTAGTCTTTTTATTATCGGATAATCATGACCAAGTCATTTTATCCCGATGGTTGCAACCCTTTAGAGAACCAGTTCTGTATCCCTACGCGATCATCATCTCCATATGACTAGAGTGATACTTTCGTCTTGACATTATACCCAACACACTACGATTCTCAATATACCCAGCAGAGGCGTACACAGAACTTTTTAAAGCCCTGGACGACCAAAACCAAAGAATATTGATTGTCGCAAGTATTAGCGGTGCAAGTCTCAAGTTAAGACCAAATACACCTACCCTAATTTCGGACTTCCATAGACACAGAGCGAAGCTATTTCCCGTACCATCGGTAAAATACAACCTCCTATTACACTTGCATGAGTATCTTATACCCAAATATATGAGAACTATGCCGTTGTGCCCTCACAATGCGCACAAGTGTAATACTAGCCTTTTACGCATTTATCGATGTCCAATCTCGATAATACTGTGACTAGGGATATTTAATGATTTATCCTTCGTGGATTAATACTGTCTCATATCATTCTCAATCCAGGAACAAATCATAAGGACCTCTTATCACTTATACATCTAGGTGATCTAATCATAAATGATAAGAGTGCAATATCCTTTGTCACATAGTTAATTTGTACAACAACACCATGATCTATACAAATAGTGACATTATGGGTCATAATTGTCCAACAATCTCCCACTTGGCCTATAGCCAGTCACTCGAATGTCTTACACCCGAACTATGTACGGTTTGCTCAAATTACTGAGAAAAGGCTTTTGTCAGCGGATTTGCATGATTATCATCTGATGTGATTTATTCAATCATAATATCGCTACGATGTATGATCCAAACGAATTAGATGACTATCGAAGTATGTATCTGGATCGTTGATGAGACCGTTAATTCTTTAGCCTGCGTTGTAGCCTAGCTCAGCTGCTAATAAACCTATATCTAATTTAATTAGATATGTTATCGACCCAAATTTCTTCTTTTGCTGCCTCAGCTGCAGTAATAACCCGCATTTGTTGTTTATTCGGTAACAGTATCTTGTTTGCATGATTTCCATGATTATCATCTGATGCGATTTATTCGATCATCACATCGCTACGATGTATGATCCAAACGAATCAGATGACTATCGAAGTATGTATCTGGATCGTTGATGAGACCGTTAATTCTTTAGCCTGCGCTGTAGCCTAGCTCAACTACTAATAGAACTATATCTAATCTAATTAGATATGTTATCGACCCAAATTGCTTCTTTTTCTGCCTCAGTTGCAGCAATAACCCGTATTTGTTGTTTATTCGGTAACAGAATCTTGTTTGGAAGATTTCCAGCTTCACTGTTCCGTTATCCAAACTGTATAGTACCATTTGTGACTTATAGTCGTTATTATCGGTTTAGGAAACTTGTAGTAGTGATCACAGTCACTTCAAGTTCTCCTTCTCCAAAGTTTAAGACAGTATCCTTAGATCTCTAAGATACTAATGGATGTTCTTAACATCAATCTAGTGACTATCACTAGGATTGGCCTGATTGTGTTTCCATTTGCTCAAAGCTTATGAGACACCAGGTCGCGTACATTTTTCAATGTATGAGTTCTCGGAGAGTTTTAACAACTTTAAATCTATCCCAGTAGATCTTTATTCCTAAATGAAATCAACACAATGTTGATAACGATACCTTTTCCCGTTAAGCTGACATATTTCATAAATGAAACATGCAGAAACAGCAAGCATTATCAAAATGGATTTACCGTGGCAACAGGTAAAAGGTTTCGTTGTAATCAACACAATGTTGATAACGATACCTTTTCACTACAAGCCTAGCTTAGTACGTTGGTATGTTGCCATCCATGTATGTCTTCATTGAAGACTTATATAGTACCAATAGACACAATGTCTTGCGGTACATCAACTAGTGTCCAAACTGGTTGATATACATGGAATCCATTTCGGACTCATGGCAGTTTTCCATAATAGGGAGTTGATACCTTGTATCACTTCCTCATACGTAGTCAGTTGGTATACCTCAATAAGATAGACATCTTTATGAGGTGAGATCAGAAACCCATACCCCAGTTTATTTTCTGACTCTCTCCGACTTATGTGGTTCTTGTGTATTCGAAGATTAATGGTATAGTTTCATCCTTGATGAACTATTTATGTTCCATTAGGATTCAGTGCCTTGAATTGTATTACTCCGATTTTCATCGAGTTTTACTATCCTCCCACTTACCACTGCATATCGGTATTCCATTTAGGAAAACTGTATGGTGAGCAACAATTAAATTATTCTCAGGTGAGTTGTATAAGTACTATACTTTGGTATCCCTAGGATATCCTACAATTTGGCACTTATCCAATTTGAGTTTTAGTTTGGTATCATCCAAACATATGCCTAGCATACCCAAATCTTCAGGAATGAGAAACCCAGTTTCTTTCCTGTTCATATCTAATATGAAGTTTGTCAAACAGATTTTATGGAACCTTATTCAAAATAAGTTATGCACTGTTAATGCTTATCCGTTGAAGGAAATGGTAGCTCAGAGCGACTCATGATTAGCCTTATCATGTCTAACATAATTCAGTTTGTCACTGTTCGGACACATCGTCAAATTGACGTGTTCCGAGAGGAGTCCTCATTGAAATAATACTATAATCTTTCAAGTATATTAGAAACTTATTGCTTAATTATTTTCATCATGGTCTAACCGCGATGATTTAATACTTTAGCCGATCTGTTTGTCTACTTCGTCTCGAAACTTTAAAAGTTTCTGATTTGTGTTCTAAAAGAAACACATAACCACAACGCGATGCCACATCCGTAAAGGTCACGAAGTATTCATATCCACCTCTAGCCTAGCTAGAGATGGGCCCATTAGCTTCACTATGAACTAGGGCTATCAGATCGGTGGCACTTGCACTTTTACCAAGTAATTACCAAGTAAATAGTGTTTTAGGCACTTTGCCCATTAAACTAGATTCGTAGACATTATTTGATTTGAATCAAATCAGTCCGAGTACCCACTCTTCAAAAGTTTGGATATACGAGTCTTGTTTAATTGTGTCCCAGACAACAATGCCACAAATTAGTTTCTTCTGATCAAATCAGTTTGAGCTGTTTGTTTGTCATGTTATATGTTTGAGATTTTATTTATATTCAAAATATAAATGATGTTATTCACATCTAATGTGTTTATCTCAGTATCATCTTTATAAAATAAAACACTTTATTGTTCTAGAATATAAAGGTACACCTGCAGCGGGTTATACACTGATATAGAGATAATGTTTCTAATCAAACTAGTTACATTATAACAGTTTCCAAATTTAGGTACACACCCGAAGGGTAGTTCCTAAATTAGGTATCTACGGTTAAAACAAAGACAGTCGTCCCGTTTCCAATTCGCAGATTAATCTCAATTGATGTCAGTTTCCTGCTCATAGCAGATTCTGAACATCAGTATATATTTATGTACCACACTAAGTATCTAAAATCCAATTTTTAATACTAGTAGTGAACAAAATATGACAAACATATTTGAAGTCGGAGCCTAGCTCGTCTTCAATTCCTTCATGTCTGCTTTGTCCAAACGGCAGTCACGCTTCTGCGATCCCGTTTGCCACATTTTAGGCAGACATTTTGGGATATGTCATTTATCTTCCCAGAAGATTATAATGATTTTGCCTTTGCCCTTTTTCACCACTCCAGAATCCTTTGGCCTAGCCTCGGCTGACTAGAATAACGAAGTAAAGTGCGCCTTGCGCTACTTGCCTCATTGCAAATTTCGACTTTATCTCTTTGGGAATAGTCATTAACTCTCCAAGAGTTATGTATTGCAATTTAGTTCTTCTAAAATCTAAGTATAGATTTATGAAGATCCTTAAATTTCATTATCATACTTTAGGGATCTAACCCTTAGTTCTGACAAAGAAATTAATGAGTCTACTGCGACAAGCTTAATGGATTAAGCACTAAAGTTATCATCACATGAATCATCCAAAGATCATGCTCTACTATTTGCTTAACTCCGGGCTTAGGCATAATATGTTATTTTATCAAATAAAGTAACTTATTATTTTCCAGGACCATCCTGAAATTTATTCCCAATTTGAAAATTAAACCATTTAAATACAGTTTCCCTAGGATTATGTTTTAAATGTCAATCTTTCAATTTTATCTTAATTCTAATAGTCCAACTATTTAATCAATGATTTAGGTGTTAGACATTATGTCCCATAGCGTCACTGTTTGTAAATGATATTGTATTATTGTACAAAATTAACTATGTGATAATGAAATTGCCTTTTGCCGTTTTGTAATATTATTTACTTTGATATATAAATGGCGAAAGTCCATATGATTAATACCGGATTGAGATGATATGAGACAATATCAATCCATAAAGGTTTAATCATTAAATATCCCTAGTCGGAGTATTATCGAGATCGGACATCGATAATGCGGAATAGACTAGTATTGCGCTTGTGCACGTTGTGAGGGCACAACGACATAGTTCTCATATATTTAAGTATTGGATACTTATGCAAGTGCGATAGGAGGTTGTGTTTTACCGATGGTACGGAAAACAGCTTCGCTCTGGATAGACCCCGCGGAATCCCATTGGTAGTATGTCTGCGTGTCTATGGGAGGCCGCATCAGGGTAGGTGTATATGGTCTTAACCTGAGACTTACATCGCTAGTACTTGCGACAATCGGTAAACTTTGGTTTTGGTGGTTGGGGACCTTAACCGGTTCTATGTACACCTCTTCTGGGTTTATCGAGAATCGTAGTGTACTGGATGTGATGTCGAGATGGAAGTATCACTTCAGACATATGGAGGTGATGATCACGCAGGACACAGAACTATTACTCTATAAAAGGTTGCAACCGTCGGGACAATATGACCAGGTCAGGATTGTCCGATTTAAAGAGACTAGTTGCTTGATGTCCGATATATGTTTCGTACGGGGCAGACACATTTCCAGCCCCAGGCCTAACATGTGATCGTCCGATCACTACTAGAATAATAGGAATAGCCAACACTTTAAAAGAAATCGGTTTACTAATTAACCGATTTCGTAAGTAAAAGATATCGGTTTTATTTTAAACCGTTTTCTTTTACAATAGAATTTAAATCACTTTTAAATACAATTTATTTTAACAACGGTTTTAGTTTATAAACGATGTCTTTATCTGGTAGAAAAGAAATCACATATTAATAACCGTTGTTTTTACCTAATATGAAAGAAATCTCATAATTAAAAATAGTTGTCTTTAAATCAAATAGGAAAGAGATCACATATTAAACTATTACCTTTTTTTTAAAAAAATAAAAATAAATAAACAACGTATAATGAGATTAGTTTACCTGAAATAGAATTATAAATATACAATATCTTTGTTGAAAGGTTTAACACAAACCCTAAATCTCTTTAATCTTCAATTTTTCTTCTCGCGCGTATGCAGGTATGTACTTTGTCTTCAATTGTTCTTTTCTTTCGTTCACAATATATGAATTATTTCATTGTTTATTTTTTCTTTAATGAAATTTGAAGCATGTGTCATTGTTTCTTCTAATTATATGATTTATTTATATAATTGTTTATTTATTTATTGTTTTGTTAAACATGATGCACATCATCGCCATTGCTGTAAAAGGATTGTTTATTTATTTGCTCAGCCACTATTTCTTATTTTATTTTTTATATATCGTTGTTTAGTTATTTATTATTTTCAAACATTGCATAAACCATTAACACAATATATGCTTGTGCTTTTGAATTTCACTTAATATATTATAATATTCTTGTCCATTGCATTAGGTTTAGAGTATCACAAGATAGATGCATGTCCTAATGATTGCTTGTTATACAGAAAAGATTACCAAGATGCTACTACATGTCCGGTATGTGGATTGTCAAGATGGAAGGTTGCTAAGAATTCAAATGAGATAAAGGAAGGGGTTCCTGCGAAAGTATTATGGTATTTTCCACCTATTCCAAGGTTTAAAAGAATGTTCCGTAATAGTGAAATATCAAAGAATTTGATATGGCATGCTAAAGAGAAACACTTTGATGGAATAATGCGTCATCCATCAGATTCACCTGCTTGGAAGGTAATAGATTATAAGTGGCCAGGTTTCTCTGCAGATTCAAGAAATCTTCGACTTGCACTTGCAGCTGATGGGATTAACCCACACAATACTCTTAGTAGTAGACACAGTTGTTGGCCAGTTATATTAGTTACCTATAACCTTCCCCCTTGGATGTGCATGAAAAAAAGGTTTTTGATGTTAACTTTATTAATTTCTGGGCCTAAACAACCTGGTAGTACCCCTATAAACATTGGGATAATTTAATTTAGCTATGCAAAGAAACATTGGAATAATTTAATTTTTTTTGCTGATAAATGCCAATTCCTTGATTCCATTATATGTTCATTTGTATCATTAGTCTGCTGTATTATCTGTTAAAATATTATGTAGAAATAGTTCCTGATAATATCTTTGGTTTTGCCTCTTGGTTTTTGATATGTTGCTGACTGTTATATGCAGATTTTGCTTTCAAGACATTTTAATTCCTTATTTGCCACAGTACCATTCATATTTCCAGCATCAATAATTTACTTTTCACTCAAGGTATCACATTTCGAAACTCTTATTTGACCTATAAGTTGAACAGTTTCATTATTTATTTATTATTCATTCTCACCATTCTCATTTCAGTCAATTGTATTTGTACTTAGACTGCTTTGAAACATAATACAGTTAAGAATAAAGGGTTACTTATGGATGCAACTTTCTGATCTGTTCAGAAAATATATTATGTTTTGGGTAGTGAACATGTATGTAATGAAATATTTTTAGTGTATTTCTCCCTCGAGATAAAAAATTAAAAATGTAACTTAGTGTTGGATTTTTATGTTGCAGCATTCTCACCTGTATATATTTCATTGTGTACTGTGCTTGCAGAAGTTCGTCCTCATTTGCATATGTTAATTTATTTTTTTCTAAAATCATTTGTACTAATTTTTCTAAAGTTCTTTTTTGTTTTTCTTTTATTATAGTTTGATGGATCAAACATATGCAAATGAGGAAGAGAACATGGAACCGTCCAAAGAGAAGAAAGGCAGAGGTCCAACTAAATTACCACATATTACAAAATTAAGAAGCAGTGTGGAAAGAAATTGGAGATTAAAGTCAATAGTAAAGGACAACCGGTGGGCAAAAACTCAAAAGTAATGGCAAGCTTTTTGATGTTAACTTTTTTAAAATAAGGGACATATTTGTCTTGGCATATTTCTTGCAGGGCATTAAAAATGTTTGCAACTCAGAAGCAAAGAATGTTACGGAAATCTATAGCTTGGAAGAGTGTTATGGTATACATATTTTAACTAAACTAATCAATTTATTTTTCATAAAATTATTAATATGTTGAATTGGTTATAGTGTCCAAAACAACCTACAAACAAGGAATGCGGATATTATGTATTAAAGTATATGAGAGACATCATTGCAGATCCACATATATCTGTTATGCAAAAGGTAAGAGTTTAATACTAATTTTACTGTTAAATATATTGTTATTTGGTGATTGAACTTGTGCCATGTGGAGATACAAAGAGTGAATCCATTATATAAGTGAATATTAGTAGAACTTGACAAATCACTTATGAAAAATTGATGATTAATTAATATTTTTTATGCGTTATTATTGTAGTTTCAAGGAATGAATACATACACTCAAGAAGAAATTGATGGGATGCGAAGTGAATGGGCAGAATTTGTAGCATCAGAGATATGAAATTTAAATTTGCTGATTTTTTTTATTTTATTTTTTAAAACTCAATTACTTTGTTCAAGTGATTCTTTAAGGCTTAGGGTTTCAATGAGGATTAAAAGAAAAAACTGTATGGACAAATCAAATTCATAAATATTTTTATTGAATGAATATTATGTTTTATCATATTGTGTTCTTATGATTTTTAATGATGAATCATTTAAATTTGTAATTAAAACAAAAAACATATGAATTTTAAGACATCAGTTGACAAAACATTTAAAAATGGTTATGATATAATAAAAACTGATTTCTTTTTTTTTTTTACTCAAAGACATCATTTTGTATAAGCGATTTCTATTCAAATAAATATGAATTCGGTTTTAATCAAACCGATTTCATTTAACAAATATAAAGACATCGGAAATTAATAAAAATACTGATTTCTAAGACAATTCAAAAGACATCACTTTTACGAATAGCCGATGTCTTTCGAAATATTTATAAAATCAGTTATTAAATGATCTAAAAAGAAGAAAGTTTTAACAACACCTGAATAGAAAACACTTTTGAAACCGATGTCTAAACTAATAGACATCGTTTAAAAACCGACTTCTTTATGCCTTATTGTAGTAGTGGATACTGGATCGATGTACGCAATACTACGGTATACTACGCTTGATATAGATCTAATATTCCAGTAAGAATATTTCTGGAGAATTGGGTAGGCATGGCGCTTTGCTAGAAGCCAACCTTGTCTTGTGAATCGGTAAGAACGTAGTACGAGGTACGTACGTGTTCGGATTATCCGACGACCGTATTTACTGCCAACATATCCGGAGATCTCTTGGGTTCGCTTCCTGAAGATTCACCTATGATATTTGATTCGGACTTAATTAATCTTGGATTAATTGCGGAGAAACTTTATCTTGGATAAAGTGCCTTATTTAGAGAGAGAACGATTAATTTAGAATTAATCGATAAAATTATTATATTCGATATAATAATCGAAATTCGATTTCGACGCGAAATTAAAATTAGATTTTAATTCGGGCAAACGAGTTAATTTAGAATTAATTCGTTAGCGACGTAAATAATAATTTCGCTAGGCGCAATTATTTATTTAAATTCGATAATTAACGTCGCGACGTAAGTTCGGTATTTCGGAAATATCGAACCCGAACGCGTGAGTGCACGTGGGCCCACTTTCATTTGGAAACGTGTGGGGCCCACATGACACATGTCATTATATGCATTATTTAATTGTTAATACATTGCATGGTGATAGTGTACAATACACTCAATGGTTTTGCATGGAGTTTGAGTGTTTGACACTCTAAGCCATTGCATGATTTATGTCATAAGTTTATTATTAATTTAATAAATATTATGGCATAAATATAAATTGATTTTTGTAACAAAGATCAACACAACTCTCCTCTCTCTGTCACAATGCCGTGACTTCCATTAGGGCAAAGAAGATTTGATTTTCTTTTCTCCATTTGCTAGCACATTGAAGGATCAAAGGAGGTGTGATAGGGAAACCATCAAAGAGCTTGGAATACACAAAGCTTGGAGCTTCAACTCTTCTTCCTCCCTTGGCCGAAACTTGAAGCTTGGAGATTCAAAGATTTTCTTCATCACTTCTCATCACAAAAGCTTTGTAAGTATGATTCCGCCATACTTCATCTTTTAATATATATATCATTGTTGTATTTCATATGCTTAATCTTTCCTTGGGACATATAATAGAAACCAACAATGGTATCATGGAGCCATGGTTAAGCATGAAATACTTTAGGTTAATTTTGGGTAAAATTGATTGAAGCATGTTCTTGTGAAATTTGATTAATGAGTATGCTTACATGTATATAGAATGATGTTATATGGAATCAATTTTGAGAAAAATGCATTGGATGATTTTTCCCCAAAAATGTAACCTTGGCCGAATGGGTATGAACATTGGATGTATTGGAATTTTTTGTGTACAAGATCATTGGATGACTTAAAACGTATACGGGACGTAGATTAGTAATTCAATCGGATTGAAAAACAAATCGACACAAAAATTCTCACTTGGCCGAATGATAATGGACATGAAAATGGACTTGATTTTTGTTCAAATTAATGTTGGACATATGTTTTGAACAATAGATGATTAATAAATTAAATGGGTATTTTTGAAATATTTGGTTTAATATATTAATCTTGGTTTTACACTTTAATTAATTGGACTTTAATATTTGGAATATTAAAATTTAATTAATGGACTTAATTGGTGAATTGGGCTTTTAATATTGTATTTGGGCATAATGGGCTTGGGTGGACCAAGTAGATTTGGGCCAAAAGGATTGAATCCAATTGGGCCTAAATCACTCCATTAAGTCCAAATATAATATAATGGGCTTTAAAAATTTAATTAGGCCTTATGGGCTTAAAATTGGTTTTATGGCATTTAAGGGTGATTCCTTATTTGGGCTTGGTAATTGGGTTTGACCCACATTGACCAAAGCCCAAGCCTTAATAAATCAATTGAAAGCCCATTTGACTTGAATTAAATTTAACATTGGATGTTAGTTGGGCTTTGAGACCCAATAGGATTAGATTTAGAATCTAAGTCTTTAAAGCACATTAAAAGTGTAAACATTTAATTTGGAATTAAATAATTGAATTAGTATTGAATACGAATTAAATTAGATTTAATAAGTAGTTCGATATAATTCGCGAATTCGTACCTTATGTACTTATTCTCAATCGAGTTGGACTCGCGCAAAATCAAACCGTTGTTTGAACATTGAATGATCACTTAAACATAGACTAATTAATTGGATTAGATTGGTTGTAAAAAGCATGTCTTGTTTGAATTATATATGTATGTGATGAATGAATAGTGTATATCAGATGGATATTAGAAGGGAAATGGTAATTTTAGAAATTATTGTAAATTGGAATTAATAAATTGGACCTGCGTGTCCAGCCTTATCTCTTTATCTCTTTGTATTCTCTTCTCACCTAATTCCCCTCAAGTAAATGAGGTTTCTCTTATTGTATTATGTAATTGGGTAAGAGTAGAATAGTGTGTTGGTTTATTCTAAGGTCCCAAGATCAAATCAAGACATGAAATAATGCGTGAATACATCAACGAAGATAGCGGAATACTTATATTGATCGGTTATGTCGATTTGAAGATGAATCATGCCCAAAAACGTACTGCCTTTGTAAGCCCACTGCAGCAGTCCATGCTCACTGTCTTGGCAGTTTCGGGTCTCAAAACGAAGCTCCAAACTCCGTCGGATGAGTCCCACCTCATGGGTGAACCTCCCTACCACCTTCGCAAGACTCGTAGTGTGCTAGCACTTGCGGTTTTCACCATGAAAACCCAACTCTTGCTTCCCTATTGTCACGCCCAAACCAGTCAAGAGAAAACAGTCCACACTTTGTGTTTAGCGTGAGGAGAAGAGAGAAATTGAGAGAGAAGAAGTTTTGTGTTGTTATTAAAATGATTTACCAAAAATCAATTTATATTTATGCCATAATATTCATTAAATTAATAATAAAATTATGACACAAAACATGCAATGGCTTAGAGTGTCAAACACTCAATTTCCATGCATTGAATTGAGTGCAATGTACACTATCTACATGCAATAACATTGAGTGCATGTACACTATCTACATGCAAAGCATTAGAATGACATGTGTCATGTGGGCCCCACACGTTTCCAAATGAAGTGGGCCCACGTGCACTCACGCGTTCGGGTTCGATATTTCCGAAATACCGAGCTTACGTCGCGACGTTAATTCAATCGAATAATTGCGGCTACCGAAATTATTATTTACGTCGCTAACGAATTAATTCTAAATTAACTCGTTTGCCCGAATTAAAATCTAATTTTAATTCCGCGTCGAAATCTAATTTCGTCTAATATATCGAATATATTAATACATCGATTAATTCTGAACTAATCGTTCTCTCTCTTTAGACGACATTTTATCCCGGATAAAATATCTCCGTTATTAATCCTAGATTAATTTT
>SKCR01050073.1:0-46355 GCA_019454045.1 Zanthoxylum bungeanum | reverse complement strand
CAACCAAGTTTGGAAACTGGTTGATGCACCAGAAGGCGTTAAGCCAATTGGTTTTAAATGGGTTTTCAAGAAGAAGACAGACATGGATGGAAACATATAAACGTACAAAGATAGGCTTGTAGCGAAAGGGTATCGTCAACGACATGGTGTCGATTACGATGAAACTTTTTCACCTGTTGCCATGATTAAATCCATTCGGATTATACTTGCTATTGCTCCATATTTCGATTATGAAATATGACAGATGTACGTCAAAACCACTTTCTTTAACGGAAACCTTTTAGAGGATGTTTATATGCAACAGCCTGACGGTTCTGTCGTGCCAAAACATGCAAACAATGTTTGCAAGTTAAATTGATCCACTAATGGATTGAAACAAGCATCGCGTTCTTGGAACCAACGTTTTGATGAGATCATAAAAGAATATGGTTTCATTCAAAACAAGATGATTCTTGTGTATATAAGAAGGTTAGTGAGAGTGCACTGACATTCATTGCCCTTTATGTTGATGATGTATTGCTTCTTGGCAATGACATTTCCATGCTACAGTCGGTGAAAGCTTGGCTTTCATTAAAATTCTCCATGAAAGATCTGGGAGAAGCAACCTTTATTCTGGGAATAAGGATCTAGCGAGATAGATCTAGAAAGCTGTTTGGACTCTCCCAGAGCTCGGACATTGATAAAGTATTGAAGAGATACAACATGGATCAGTCTAAGAGGGGGCTACTTCCAGTGTCACATGATGTCTCTCTATCTAAGGACATATGTTCTAAAACTCAAGATGAGAGAGACAAAATGAGTCAGATCTCGTTCGCTTCTACAGTCGGATCAATCATGTATGCCATGATATGTACGCGACCTGATGTCTTATATGCTTTGAGCATGTGCAGTCGCTATCAGGCTGATCCAAGTGATGGCCACTGGACTGCTGTTAAGAACATCCTTAAGTATCTTAGATGAACTAAGGATGCTTTCTTAGTTTATGGAGATGGAGAACTTGAGGTGACTGGGTTCACCGATGCAAGTTTCCAAACCGATAAAAACGACTCTAAGTCACAATCGGGGTACATATTTTGTTTGAACAACGGAGCAGTGAGCTGGAAATCTTCCAAGTAAGAGACTGTTGCCGATTCGACAACAGAAGCGGAATAAATCGTTGCAGCTTAGGCAGCAAAAGAAGCAGTTTGGATCCGTAAATTCCTAATTGGATTAGGAGTAGTTCCGTTAGCAGCTAAGCTCATACTTTTATATTGTGACAATAACGAGGCTATAGCGCAGGCTAAGGAATCGCGGTCTCATCAATGATCCAATCATGTACTTCGACGGTTTTATTTGATTCGTGAGATCATACATCGTAGCGATGTGAAGATCGAAAAGATCACCTCAGATGACAACATTGCAGATCTGCTGACGAAAGCTATTTCTCAGCAAATGTTTGAGCAACATGTACATAGTTCAGGTGTTAGATACTTGAGTGATTGGCTATGAGCCAAGTGGGAGATTGTTGGACAATTATGACCCATAGCATCACTATTTGTAAAAAAACATTGTGTTTTTGTATAAATTAACTATGTGACAAAGGAAATTGTTATTTTATCATTTTGTAATTAGATTACTTGGATATATAAATGATAAAAGTCCTTATGATTAGTTTCAGATTAATAAGATATGAGACAATATTAATCCACGAACGGTTTAATCATTAAATATCCATAGTCATAGTATTTTCGAGACTGAACATCGATAATACGGAATAGACTAGTATTACACTTGTGTGCGTTATGGAAGCTTAACGACACAGTTCTCATATATTTAAGTATTGGATACTTATGCAAGTGTGATAGGAGGTTCTGTTAGCCGTTGGACCGGGAACAGCTTCGCTCTGGATAGACTCCTCGGAATCCCATTGGTAGTATGACTATGTGTCTATGGGAATCCGAATCAGGGTAGGTGTATATGGCTTAACCTGAGACTTGCATCGCTAATACTTGCGACAATCAGTACGCTTTGGTTTTTGTCATCCGGAGCTTTAACAGGTTCTGTGTACGCTTCTTCTGGGTTTATTGAGAATCGTAGTGTATTGGGTGTGATGTCAAGATGAAAGTATCACTTCAGTCATATGGAGACGATGATCACGCAGGGATACTAAACTAGTACTCTTATATGCTGCAGTTATCGGGATAGTATGACTAGGTCATGATTATCTGATTAGAGAGACTAGTTGCCAGTGATCCGATATATGCTTCGTACGGGGAAGACACAATTCCAGCCTCAGGCCTAGCATGTGACATATGATACTGGATCGTAATACGCAATACATAATATACTATGCCTGATACAAATTATATATTAATTGTTGAATATTTCTGGAGAATTGGGTAAGCACGGTGCTTTGCTAGAAGCCAACCATGTCTTGTAAATCGGTAAGAACGTGGTACGGGGTACGCACGGGTTCAGATAGTCCGATGGCCGTATTTACTGCCAACATATCCAGTGATCTCTTGGGTCCCTTCCCAAAGATTCACCGATGACATTTGACTTGTACATAATTAATCTAGGATTAATTATGAGAGAGAAAATTAATCTGGGATTAATTGCGGCAAGAATTTATCTGGGATAAAATTCGAATAGAAGAGAGAACATGATTAATTTAGAATTAATCGATTAAATAATATATTGGATATATTAATTGAAATTGGATTTCAATGGGGAATTAAAATTGGATTTTAATTCAGGCGAACAAATTAATTTGGAATTAATTCGTAAGCGACTTTCGTAATAATTTTGCTAGGTATTATTATTTAATTAAATTGGATTTAATTGCGTCGCAACGGAAAATTCGTTTTATCGGATTAAACGAACCCGAGCCCGAAGTGTGTTGTCTAAGCCAACTTGAATTTTGAATTTTAAGTGGTGGGACCCACTAACTCACATCAATTGTCACTAAGTTGTTGGAAGTAGATGGGAGCATTTAATGAAACTTACTCAACACACTTTGTTTAGCTTTTTGGAAAAGCATATACACCTTTTGGAAAGTCAACTTTGGTATTAGTTTTAGAAACTAAAATATTAAAACTTCACTTCTCTCTTTCCTTCACCATTACTGTGAACATCATCTCCCTCTCCTTTGATTTTTGCTTCAAAAATCAAACAAGCTAGCACTTAAAGAGTCTTGTGAGGTGATAGGGAAACTCACCCTTGGGTTGGAAACATTCAACAAAGCTTGGAACTTCATCAACATACAAAGATTTTTGAAATCACACATCCGTTCAATGCAAGTTTTTTCCGTAAACTCACTTGATAATTCACACAATATCATGACTTAGAGACCTTGGGCATGTCTAGGATACTAACACCCACCATGACAACATTAAGTGGTTACGTCTGGATGAAGACGTTAATCTTAGCGCTAGCAGGGAGGCAACCCTTGCATCTGCATTTATTTTATTTTATTTATTCATTTTTGAACTCTAGTTTTATTTTATTGTTTGCTAATTGCATTTATGTTGTTTGAATGAGTAATTATGAAGGTGTCAGCATAACCTACACAACCACATAATTAAAGTATTACCAACAGGAACCTAATCAACTTCGTGTCTGGTAGTGTTGTTCCATAATTTTTTTTCTTTATATTTATATTACATTGAGGACAATGCAAGTTTTAAGTGTGGGGGTGTATGCATGCGCATGATAATACCTGTTATAAAAAAATGTTTTGTTTCTGTTTTTAGTCCTTAATAGTAAAACATAAGTCCAATGATGATATTATTTGTTTTAGGGTGAAATCTTATAAATGATAAGTTCTTTAATGTACTTGTATATAATGCATTGAGTAATTGATCTAGGTTAGACTCGTAAGCACTTAACTATAGGTTTTTAGCAGTGAAAGCCTATGTAGTTAGCAAGGTGACTAGTTGAAGAAATTGCATGTCGATGAATGACCATTTGCTTATATGTCTATCTTTATTTGTGAGTGTTATGATGTATGGTATGGTTAAAAATAAAAAGAAAAAGTCTCGAGAGAAAGAATTTAAACTACCTAAAACCGATAAGCGTGAAGCTACCCATGGGCGAGTATTAAGACCACCATGAGGAGAAATGCTACCTTAAAGGGTAGATGTGTTGAAAAGAAAAAAAAGTTCAAAAAGAAAAAAAAGAAAAGAAAAAGAAAAAATCATACCATACTGAGCACAGAGAGGCAATTACAGAGCTTAATTGAGATATCTAGGTTGGATTGACCCATCAGATCCTAATTTTTAAATGAAATCATTGAGTTGGCTTAACTAGGAATCAAGCTGTGAATAAACCTTTACACACACACACACACTGTGAGTCTGGCTTAGATAATTTATTCAAGGACTTGGATTTGAGTTACATTGAGTACTTTGAAAGTTCTCTGATTTTATTGCTAGACATTCTTTGAGGACAATAATATTTGTAACTATTGGGACTATTTTCATTTTGTTATTTTCATTTTGCATGAATGTATGTGTTTTAAATGACGTTTATGGGTATCGTCGCTGTAAGCCTTCACGAGACTATAACTCGTCCACTAGGGAAACCTAGGGGTTTAAAGGCTTGTTGTATATGCTAAATGAAACCGTGATCCCTACGAAAATGGCTTAGATAGTTTTTATTTATTTAGTTTTTATTTTATTTTACGCTTGAATTGCTAGGGACTAGCAATAAACTGGTTGGGGGTTGTGATAAGTGCATGAAAGTGTACTTTGAACATCGCTAACTCGACTTAATCATCTTATATTTAATCTTAATTAGAGTTTATTTTGTGCTTTGTTATTAGGAGCAATGTAATATAAAGTTTGGAACAATTACGCATGTTTTGGGACCTTACGAACGCATCAGAAGCACGCGGGAAGAGTTGAAATGAAGAAAGCACAAAACCAAAAATCAAGCCACACATCGCGACGCGCCATCATTGGCGTCGCGACGTACCCCCAGATCCGGCACTCATAGAAAAGTCAGCAAGTTCGGCATCGCAGGGCCCCAGAACAGTCCCAGAACCCTATCTTGGTTGTCTTTTACGCATATATGGACTCCAGGGCTTCCTATATAAACCCAACTTCGTCCAAAACCCTAAAAGAGGAGAAAAACAGAGAGTAACAAAGAGAGAACACACAACAAAGGGCCACAAACACAAAATTAATAGAGGATAATGAAGAACTTCGAGGAAACCATGATGTCTCTCTGATCTATCAAGGCTACATCTCTTTCTTCCATGGAGAGCTAATCTCATAGGCAAAGCTAATGATGAACTATTGTATTTGATTTCTTATATTTATGTTGTTGATTCCTAAAATACCTTTTTAACGTTTAATACAATTGATGGTTGTTATTCTTTATTATTTTACGATTTCTGAATCCATAAACTGTATTTTGTCAACTCTCATATAGATCCAGTCATGCTTTTTCTATATGTGATTTGCGAACCCAGTTGTGACTGGTAAAGTTATTTTATGTGTTGGTCTTCTGCTGCAGTATTGCCTGAGGGTATATTGTCGACGTTAGATAGCTCGTAATGATAACTTTGTGTGCTGTTAACATAGAGAAAATAATTCATCAATTACCTTAGAATTTGACATTTTTAGAATTGAATATCTTCCGATTGTTGGTTTGGGATGTGAAACCATCAATTGAGTAATAAAATGGAATCAATAATTGAATGTAGGGATTTGATACAAGAGGGATTCTTGACGCTTTGCTGTTTATCTCTATTGATATTTCCTATATATTTTCCATAGTTTTTATTTTATATTATCAATTCAACCATTATCTTTTTAATAAGTTACTGTTAACGTTTTTATTAAGTGAATCAGTTTTTTATAACCATCTCTCTGATGAATCAACACCCCAACTGTACTGTGATAACCGCAAGTCACCGCAAGTACTTTTTGGGCGTAATCACTTTATCTTGATTTAATTGGATTAAATCAAAATGGTAGACAAATGTGATTAGTCACACCTAATTATAAATATTTGGACAAATTAGATTAAGCTTACATAAAAGTTGATTAGAACTTTTATTAATTAAAAAATGCATAAGTTTTGCTATAAAAGGCAAGCTTGAGCTTAAGAAAGTTAAGCTTGTGAAAGCTAAAACAAGCAAGATTTAAAAATATTAGCCTAAGTATAATAAATGTTTAGAGTAACTTTGGAAGTTTTCTACAACATTTCAACAATGAGAAATCAAGATTGGATCTTGGAATCAATCTTGCTAGCATTGGAATCAAGATTGGATCTTGG
The DNA here is from genome assembly GCA_019454045.1 of Zanthoxylum bungeanum. Classification (NCBI taxonomy): domain Eukaryota; kingdom Viridiplantae; phylum Streptophyta; class Magnoliopsida; order Sapindales; family Rutaceae; genus Zanthoxylum; species Zanthoxylum bungeanum. Next base: position 40,094 of record SKCR01050073.1, on the reverse strand, counting down.
AGTCAAGCTTGCTAACTTTGGATGTTCTCTACAATATTTCAACAAGGAAAAGAAGATTGGATCTTGATATCAAGCTTACTAGGTAAGTTTGATCTTCTCTAAAGCTATGTTTTCATTAATGAGTTATCATTAATGAAACATAAAATGATGTATTATGTATTAGATACATAATAACATACCTTGATGTTGAAATTAGGCTAATAAATTATGTATGGATGCTTTGGAAGCATAAACACAATAAGCTTTTGATTGGGTCAAAATGTTCATGTTGGACATGGAACATTTAGTTTGAGTTTGGAACTCTAGATGATAGCTTGGAGCTATGGTTACCATTCTAGAATCACTTGACCACCTTTGAGTGACCTAGAATTATTCATGAGTCACTTCATTATGGGATTATAATTTAGTTTGTATTTTAGATTCAAAATTTACGCATGTGCGTATTTAGAATAAATTTATATTTTTGTAAAAAATATTTGATATTTTGAAAAACATGATTTTATTCTTTAACATTTGTTAATGTTGGTTTTGATGTTAAAAATTAATTTTGGGTGTTTGAAAATATTTAGGGAAGATTGGAAGGAACTAGGGTAAAAGACCCTATTTTCTTTAGCTCTCTGGAAATCCTAATGGCATTTGAAAAATTAAAAAATTAATAATTTTTTTTCGAAAAATTCAAAATGTTATATTCTTATTAGGAAATCTTATTTTAATTGAAAATCTAATTTTCATATTAATTGTCAAAATAATCATTTATTAACTTTTAATAAACATCTTTGGATTTGTAATATAGACGAGAACCAGTGGCGGACCTACACTAATGTCAGTGGAGGCTAGCCCCCATTGACTTTTTTAAACTCCTCCAGTAAACAATGGACCTAGGATAAATGGCTAATGAGTGGGCCCTCATTAACTTTTTTTTAAAACTCCCTCAGTGACTCTTCAAAAGAAAAACAATATTGGATATTCATGGACTATTGTTTTTCTCGACATATACACTACTTGTCGTCTATTTGGACCGAGATATATCATCATGCATGTAAATAATGTGATTATAATGCCGTCAAATTATATGTAAATAGATGATGTCATTACTTTGTTACCGTTAAAAAAATAGTAATTCTTTCAAAGTATGAAAACTCGTAGGGAGAAATTGTAGTAAATAATATTTTATTGTTTGAAAATATATTTAAAGATTAATTCTATTATGTATAAATAACCCCAAAAAAATTTAAGGGACGCTGCCCTTGAACCTCGCTTTGTTTATACACCTAGTGAATTAAAATCCTAGGTCCGCCATTGAGGAGAATTGTATTTGTGCGACTGTCTTAGATTCATTATCGAGTAGTAGTGAGATGATATTAACTCTTTAATATTTCATCTATATGATATCCCTTAAACCATTGGTAAATACCTAGCAGCATGTCATGACCCCTAGTCAATGAATGAAGTGGGAAAACAGATGAACCTATTAGAATACACTTTGAGTATGTCATCTCATTCCTTCTTATATTTATTTTCCATATCGAGTTTGGGATCATGGTTAGGTCAAATCCTATTCACTCGATATATTTCAAAACTCGATCTTGTGGATATGATATCTTTATGATATTGACTGTCTTGGCCAAAGACTTGTATCCATATCTTTGAGTTTCCTTGGAACATCTCTAACTTTTATTATCAAAGCTATCAAATCCTTTCTTGAAGCACACATGACTTCGTACGTTATTAACTCAAGACCATCTAGTATTTATTCAAAGGACGTGGCTAGTCGAATGATGATATACTAGTGAACCATGAGTACTATCGTATAAGTCAACGTGTGATCTCAGGTCAAAGGATATAACGACACTAATATATTATTACGAAGATCAATGACCTTAGATAATATTACCATGTGATCTTACGCTTCTGTGGTGGTGTTCGATATTTCATTCTACTAATGAAGATATCTATTATTTATGTCCTTATGATATAAGACTCATCATCCATTCTATTAACATCAAATGTCAGTCTAGGTGACACATAATAATATTGATCGAATGATATATTATTATCCTGTATAATAATTATATTTTACTAAGATTTTAATTTGAGACTTATTTGTATAAATATAATTAACTGTCATAATCACTATCCTTATGGTTATGTCTAGCCGGATGTGATGGTTTTTATCTGTCCAAATATAGATAGTTATTCTCTAATATTTAGACCTTACAACCTTCATAAACCTTCATGCGATGTCCCTATTATGAGGCTCCTTCATGCGATGCCTACAACATCCCCCACTTTGGTAGGCTTGTGCAGTGTGTGACAGTGACAAGTCTATCAAAGTCATGCAAACATTTTTACTTACCTAGATTGTCTGGCATCGCTGGACTTACCAAGCTGTGTTGTAATTGGATTTTTTTATGGCTGATTGATGTTTATAGGCTTTGTTCCAAATGCTCTAAATGACTAGAGGCTTTATTCCTGATTTTGATAGTTGTGGGCTTTGTTCCTAATTTTGATAATCGTGAATTTTGTTCCTCAGCTTTATTCCTAACTTCGATGGTTGTGGGCTTTGTTTCCAATGCTTTGCAGATTGCAGGCTTTATTTACGATTTTGTTGATTATAGGCTTTGTTTTCGATGCTTCTGAATTGTTACAGATATTATTCTTGATTTTATTGATTGCATGCTTTATTCCCGGCTTTAGTGATTATGGGCTTTGTTTCTGACTTGGATGATTGTGGGCTTTGTTTCTAATGCTCTGGACGATTGCAGTCTTTATTCTCGGCTTCGATGATTGTGGGCTTTATTCCTGATTCTTATGAATGGCTAAGGCTTTATTCCTAACTTTGTTAATTTTGGGCTTTATTCCCGATCATTGTAGGCTTTTTTTCCCAACTTTGGTGATTATGTATTTTGTTCCCAACTTTGGGCTTTGTTCCCGATTTGGATGGGCTTTATTCCCAACTTCTTAATCTAGTCCCGGAGTTGTTGGATGTTTGTCATGAATTTCTACTCCATTCCCGAAGATTTTTGATATTCGTCTATTCCCTTCTCAGAGCTATTTGTTTCGTGTCCCTATTCTCGGAGCTATCTTAATTGTCAAAGTCTGTATCCATTCTCGGAGTTGTCTTCGTTCTTGAATTCTATTGGCTCTCTATCCTCATTTTGAGGTTTCACTTCATACCCGAAGTTGCATGTTGTTCATCCTTATTCTGAGGTTCCAAATCTGCTTTTATCGGTGTTCTAAATCCTTTGGTATTAATTCCATCTAGCTTTCCACATTTTTTGGTGTCCCAAACCTATCTCCAAATTTCTAAATCCATTGGCATTCCAGACCAATAAGCATTCCAATTCTGTTCAGCTTTCCAAATCTGTTGGCGTTCCAAAGTCTTTTCCAATTTTTCGATCTCAAGGCAACCCAAAACTTATTGCTGTTATAGGCGTTCTAAAACCTAATTGTGCGACAGGCGTCGCCCCCAGCTATTACATCTAGGTAGGCCTCGCCCTCGGCATTCTTTCCTAGGTGAGCTTTGCCCCCATGTCTTGTCCTTATCAATGTCGGGTGCTCAGTTTCTTGGAGGTTTCGACTTTTGACAGCTACTGAGAGCTCTGTGTCTGCTCCATTTCGTGGAGGCTGGCATTTTTTCAACTTTCTCGTAAAAGAAATGTTATCTTCAGCTATGAATGTATGCATGTTATCTTCAGCTATGAATGTATGCATGTATGCATGTATGTATATATGCAAATGAACTCCCATTTTTTGGCTTGATAGAGTGCAAGAGTCGCGATGTTCTTCTATAGAGGTATTGTCAGATTTTGTCTCTCTGTTTGCCCCGATTATCCCTCGGGATTTTCAAATCATCAATCTTAATTTCTAAATTTTTATCATGCAATGACTAATCGGATGTTCTCAAAAGTTTTTTTTGAAATCCAGTTTTTCTTTAAAGTAAGAGAATTGTCTAAACTCAAAATTCAATTTCAATAAAGGTTTCACCTTTCGAATGCTTCTGCATGTTTGCCTGTAATTCTTTTACAAAGAATTGCACGCAACCCAAATAAGTTTATTCTTGCGCTATGTGTAGACTAGTACTAGCACATTAGTTCATTTTTCATCTTTTCATTGGTCAATGTATCTAACACATGGTTAACGATTAACATGATTTTAGACTTTGTAGGGTTTGTCTAGCTTCATTGAGTCATCAAATTGTCTTTTGACGTAAAGACTTCATATTTCTGATCTGAGCCCATGGTTACTCAATAATTTCACTGACTTAAGTTGCTTTACATACTCAATATTTAAGTTGTCGTTTGGTGCCAAAGTAGTCGTAGGGTTCACAATACTTCTGGTTATTAAATAATCCAAACAGAGGAGTAGGTTTTCATAGGCTTCACCCTTTCCTTTCTTTTATTTTTATTTTTTTATTTTTCTCTTTTTATTTTTCCTTTTTACACAATTTCATCCCCTTAACCCAGTGTCATATCATCTTTACATCGGAAAAGAGTAAAATGAATATCAAATGTCTTGACTATCTCTAAAATTTATGCCAGCGTAAATTCTTTCTAAACAGACAATTTAATTCTAAGCTCAAGTTTTAGTTTGCAATTTTAGATAGCATATTGCTAGTGATTTCAAAATTAAAGCTTCTTTCGAAGTTTAGACATGTTCGTTTTTACCGAGAAAAATAAAATATCTTGGAAAACCAAATTTATTTTAAATAAGAAAGATTCATTGCATGATAAAGAGTAAATATACATATACAATTGTCCGGAACCCGTTTAGTACATGGATGGTGCCTTTTTAGGATCTGGTATTCTGCCAGCATCAATTACATATTGAATCTCATGCTTCAAGTGGGTACAATTGTTGGTTTCATGATATTTTTGTTGATGTAAACGGTAGTATAGGTTCAGGTTGAGATAACAAGGTATTAGATTTGGCAACAGCTTTAGATCCAACAGTTTCAATAGTCATTGTCTCTTAAGCTTATCCAAAATCCTAGACATTGGTTCTCATAGGTCGATAAAACGTCATTTTCAGACGGGTGTCCATTTTTTCTGTTCCATTTTCTGAATTCCTTGAGCTTTCTATAAGGTTATTCTTGTACTGCCCTTGGTTGTAATGCTCATTGTATTTGGCCTTTACAGAGGAATCCATAAGTTTCCTCCATTCTTTCTTAGGTTTGGTCTCTTCATATAAATGGTACCCCAACTCTTTCTTGGTAGTCTGTTCTTTGAAATCGGGTAACGAGCTTATGCCTTGGCCTCGCGCTCCCAGTCCATTGTTAGGCTCATAATTCATCTTTTTCATGATATTAGCAACTTTAGGATCTACCACTTCTTTAATGTTTGTTGTGATTCGGAATCTCACGCAAGGCAGGTCCTCCATGGTGGCCATATTATTACCTATTTCAACCCCTAATGCTTGAGGTGTTGTTAACTTGGCCACGACATTGGCCAGGTTTTGCAACTATTCCGTAATTTTATGCATGGTTATTTCCAACTAATCTATATGGGAACTGTCATTGTTGGCCATTTTTGTACTTGCTAATTGACTTCTGACTAATCTGCCTTCCTCTCTTACCCGATGCGTCGCTATGATGTCTTTATTCATAAAAGAGTTAGTATGATGCATGTAGAATGTATGCATGAGATGCATAAAATGACGGATTGGAACATCGGTAATCATGGTTATTTGGGATGCGCCAGGAAATATTTAGGAACATTCATGTTGGCCAAAGCGAGGTACATCTTTTTCTTTAGCACATTTGAACCTTAAACTAAATACTCTAGCCCAACAAGGTTTCCATACAAGTTGGCCATAGACGTTTTGAAGTAAATTACCCAATTATCTTGGAATGCAAACTTGTCCCAGTTGAAAAGGCCAAACAAGTTTACATCTCATGGTAAGATGATCAATCCACTTCAAACGGTTAAGTCCCAAACACAAGCAATGGGGAAGCGTTTCGTATTGAAAAAAAAACTAAGGGCTCACATGTAGGCTTATCGTGAGTTAGACTTAGGCTCTCATCGGTAAAGAGTTGTCCACAACTAGGTTTCCCCATCCAAGGGTCCGAACGACCAAGTAAATGCATATTTTTATACCTAAGGATACGACTTATTCGTAACTAGGTATCCCCACCCAAGGGTCGATCCAAATGGGTGCTCCAATATTCAAGTATATGTTCCAATAAGTGATGGTTATCATCATATACCAATCCATCGTCTTGAGTGAAAGCGATTTCTCGATATTTAATGCCATCGAGGTTCGAACGATATGGAAAAAGAATGAAGACACGATTCACCTCAGTCTCTCCATCGATACAAGAAGGCATTGTTCGAGGTCGATTCTCTATCCTACTGGAGTCGCCATCTATAGAAGTGATGCATGGTTTACCACTATACCTATGACATCGACGACCATGACACAATTGAGCTCGCAATTCGTAGAGAGTACGGATTAGTCCACGGGGAACTAATAAGAGAATAAAGGAGTCGACACCCAATATAAGGCACTAAGAATGATTTAAGGCCTCACTACACCCCTCGCAAGGTGGACCTTAAACTCGTTTGAGTTTAGAATGGTCTCTTATTGATATCAGTAAACATCAAACAAAAAGTTAAGGCACATACAGACGCAAACATTAAAATAATTACAGTAATTAAAGGCAGATAAATCGATAAGAAGTTAATTAATGCTGGTCGGCTAGATATATAGTTCAATATATATATCGATCGGACTCATTGGAAGTCAGGTTAGATGCCCATGGTAATCCATAATCGTTAAACACATGCAATAGTAATAAAAAGTAAAGGACAATATGATAAACAATTTAATAAAGTGAGTAATAGATAAACATGAAGAAATCATGCCAAGTAATACGATGAAAACAATATAAACATTAACATATGTAAATAAAAGGAATTAAAGTGATCATTCTTTGCATGGTACGTGGAGTTGTGTCTCAAGTACAAACTGTACTACCATCCATTCGGATTCGGCTACAGAATTTTCGTCTGGGTTTCCATCTGATATACTATAGGAAAGTATACAATCGGATGTAGCCTTATATATGGCCAGAATTAAAGTGTGACAAATGCATGTCCGTTTGGAGATACTGTGTCAAAACAGTAGATACAGTACTAAAGTTTAATGGCAATCATGTTTTACCTTAGGTATAACTCAGCTCCGAGAACACGCTTGAGAGTTTTGGCTGATTGTTGGGTTTATATACTGGAGAGAGATTTAAAGAGATTTAGAGTTTCTGTCTGGCTGCTCTCTGTGTATTTCTCTGATTTTTGGTAAAATGATCAATTAGATATCTCAAAATTTGGATCGCTGTTAGTTTGGAGTTTCTCCATTTTTATAGCAGTGAGTTTTCTTTTTGAAGAAGATAATAATCTATTTAACATGGAAATAATAATTATAGAAAATGGTAATAAGGAAAGAAGATAATTAAGGGAATTTGTTAAGAAAGAAAGAATCTAGACTTATGGAAGTTAGCTAAGAAGGAAGGAGAGAGCAAATCCTTATATAAAACTGGAAACACGACACATATGTGTCCTGACTTAGGTTATGTACGGCCAGATATGATGGTTTAGATCCGTCTGGATGTAGATAGTTTTTCTCTAGCATTTAGACCTTACAACCTTCCTAAACCTTCATGTGACGTCCCAATTAGGAGACTCATTATCGAGCCATGTAAAAATACAATGCCTACAGCCACACCCGAAAAGATGACTAAGTTTATAACCTAAAACATCATCTGTCGATTTGGGATACCGTACCATATGGTAACGGACATGGGGTGTAATTTCAAGGCAGAAGTAAGGCCAAGTTACAGAAGTATGAGATTGAACACTACAAGCGAATGGGCCATTAGAAGCCGCCAACAAGACTCTCAAAATGATCATGAGCCAAGATGACAAAAACCTATAAGGAGTGGGCATATAAGATACCATTTGCATTAAGGGGGTATAGAACTTCGTTCAGAACCACAACATTAACCACACCCTATTGTTTGGTTTATGGATGGAGGTGATGCTGCTAGTAGAGATTGAAGTATAGTCAATGTGGGTTATGATGGAGGCAGACTTGTCCGAACAAGAATGGGCCGAGAAAAGATTCGAACAGTTGGCTCTGTTGGATAAAAAGAGGATAAAGGTGTTGTATCACACCCAGTTGCACCAGTAGATAGTAGCTCGAGCTTTTAACAAAATAGTCAAGCCCAACAAGATTAAAGAAGGGGATCTGGTGCTAAAACAGTCAAGACCATTGGTAATGGATCCAAGGGGAAAGTTCAGGCCCAATTGGGAAGTGCCATATTTGGTTAAGAGGATTTTAAAGAACGGGGCGATGCGATTGTCCGATTTGGGAGAAACGAGTTCACAGAACCCATCAACCTGGACAAGCTAAAAAGATACTGTGCATAAAAAAATAAAAGAGAAAAAAAAGCTCGTTAGGTCGAAAATTCGAAAGGAACGCCTAAGAAAACGTAAGAGCATCCCACTAAACCGAAAATGGTTTAAGAAAAATTTAGGGATATGTGAGCAAAAAATTAGTTAGTAGGAAAACCCAAAAGGGCCAACTAACTACATGGGTATCCTTCATAAGAAATCCATGAGTGTATTCGCAAATGTATTGAGGAAAAATGCAAAACATTTATTGAAATAAAACTCAAAATGTTCATAAATGCACAATCGTAGCCAAAGGAGAAAACTCAAAACAAGCATGCGTGAATCATCATCTGTCTTTTTGATATAGAGTACGAATCCGAAAGAGCAGCCAAATACCCATAGTTGTTTGGTGCATGGGCAGACTCTGGAGTAGTATAGTCTAGACATGACACTGAGTCTATTTTTCATGGAAATGGTTCAAGAAACGACGAGATATAGGGCCGCCTCAAAAATTTTACATCTCATGAGCAAGATATGGATGACACCCATACTGTCGGTGAAGCTAGCATAAAGGTAGAAAGAATTGGCGTAAAGGTCTGGGAGAGGCACACAATGCCTGAAGAAGTTGATGGTAACATGGTTGAGACACTATCAAGGGTATATCCATAAAATCTTGGCATTGGACACTTGTTGCAATCAATCATTCCATGCGACTTAAGATAGATTCTTCTTCACCGTACCAAGAGCTGAATGATGTCGTGTTCCATCAGAGGTAAAAATGGAGGACAAAGGGGGACTGATGAGCCTTAGTTTATCTTGCAGACAAAACAATATAAAAAAATTAAAAGAAAAATGTGATAGATAACTGAGTCAAAAACCTGAAAGGGCGACCCAAGGAAAAATAGAATAGCCCGCTAGGTTGAAAATCTGTAAGGATAGTATAGGAAAATTTAAGGTATAGCTACAAGAGTAAAGGACTTTCGAAAAATTAGTTGGTTGAATTATGTTTGATCTCGTCCAGACCATGAAATATCTCAGCTAAGATGACATGGTGTATGAGCGAAACGGGGTTTACCGCTATGTCTATGATGTCAGCACTCTTAGGCTCACAGCCCATAGAGAGTACGAATAATCTTGCGGGGAGAATAACAAAGGAATAATGGAGTCGCCACCCAATATTAAACACTACGAAGTATTTAAGGTCGCACTGAACTTCTCTTAAGTGTCGATCTTAAACTGTTTGTGTTCAGAATGGTTCCTTACCACACATGTCACAACATACAAGCAAGCTGTCTGGTCTCCTAAAGAAAAATGCTCCACCTTGGGGTCCTGCTCAGACAACACTGTAAAGAGCTTTAAGCAGTTTACGCAGAATCCACCACCTAAGATTCCCACTACTGAAAAGAGGATTTTACAGGTCCTGACCGGCGTAAACACACACGTATAACGCAAGCGCACGTATCGTTCAAGTAGTATAAAAATATCGATCCCACGAGAAATTAATTCCTACTATTGTTATTAAATATTGATACTATTTATTTACAGGTATCTAATTATAGGGAGAAGAGAATTGATTGCTTTTGGTTTGTTGAATGTGGTTTTGCAAAATAAAATAAAAACAGACTCAAAAGAAAATACTAAGGAAAATAAAAGAAAAGACTCAAGGATCTAGGGTCGTGACTCCACAAAATATTATTATAAAGATGAATTGATTCTCTTATCTATGTGTAATAAATCAGTTTGTTAACCTGGAACATGAAAATATGCAAAAGCCTCTGTCGATGGTAAGACGCAAATACCCAGTATAACCCAATTGAACCATATGTCTATGTCAACCAAATTACCTGGATTCATTAAGATTAGTTCCAATTATGGCTACCCCCGCCCGACATGTATATGTCGATCCTGTAAGGAAATCTATTAAAGGGTTATCTATCCTCAAGGTAGATCGTGGGCTATTGAATCTAAGGCTGAAACCTAAAATCCATATGTCTAGATCAGACAACAAGAATCATTAAGCTTAAGACTCAATAAACAAACTAAAGAATTACCGAATAAAAAGAAAATCAATTATTAATTGTGGATATTGTGTTTCATCACTTCCCTAGAATAAAAATAAAATGATGGGGTTAGAGGATCCACATTTAATATTTCTTATCTAGGAATCTCAATTATTATAATATATAAATTATTTTATGTTCTGCTTTCTCAGGAATTAATAATGTTAAACATTTAAAACCAGTCATATAGGCGGTAATCTATTTAGTCCAACTACACCAGCTATATAGGCGGTAATTATCTGTCACATAAAGACCGGCCATATAGGCGGTAAGGTAATTTATATTTAGACCGACCATATAGGCGGTAAAAAGTCTGACATTAATTAATCCAGTTAAATTATAATTTATAAATTATAATTAAGTGAGATTTACCTAGATAATTATATTAAAGGTTTCACCTTTTACCCCAGCGGAAAATTAACTACTAAACATAAAAGAAAATAGAAGAAGAAGAACTACTATTACTATTACTGAAAATTAAAATACATAATTAAAAATATTATTTATATATACAAAACTAGATGCAATCCTCTAAAAACAGACAAAAGCTCCCAAGGAAAGCACAAGAAATGAAGTGAAACTGAACTGAATTTATAGGCATTTTCTGGAACCAGTGTCGCGACGCCAAAGGTCCCAACGTAGCGACGCTGGCACGCGGCTTTGGTCCACGCGGGTTGACCACGCGTGTTCTGTCGGCAGAATCTGGTGATCACACGTGTCGCGCGGTGAAGGCGGTGCAAGAGAAGACGACACGTGGCACATGGTGATTAGCTGAGCTTTCAGTCCAATGAACATCTGACACGTGGCACGGGTTTAGGATTGGTCCAATGAGAGATTAACACATGGCAACATGTGATTCGCCAGTGATTCGGTCCAATGAGAACTCGACACGTGGCACATGCTTGCTTTGGTCCAATGAGATTTCGACACGTGGAAGACGGCATATTTTAGCTGATCTTCTGTGATGATGACACGTGGCACGACGCACGTTAGCAAGGTCGGCGCACGTTAGCAAGTCCAATTTCTCAGATTCTGACACGTGTCCCTCAGCGCACGTTAGCATGACAGGCTCACTTTAGGCGTCGCGATGAGTATGGTCTTGGCGTCGCGACGCGGAATAATTACAAAATTACCCTTTTTGTCATTTTTCTCTATTTTGGCCCCAAATTACTTCCAATGCTTTCCCAACTTTATTTATCTGTAAAATAACACAAAACACATCAAAATGTTCACAAAACCCAAGAAACTATACAAAATATTAAGTTAGATGAGTGGGAAATAGTGATATAAATATCACTCATCACACCCCCAAACCTAACATTTTGCTAGTCCTCGAGCAAAACACAAAATAAAATAACAAAAATAAAATTTAACTAAGCCACTTTCGTAGGGATCACAGTTGCATTTAGCGTATGCAACAAGCCTTTAAACCCCTAGGTGTCTCTAGTGGACGAGTTGTAGTCTCGTGAGGGCTTACAACAATGATACCCACAAACATTTTACAAAAGTAAAAAGAAAGTAAAACTAATACACACAAAAGCAAAAAGACATGCAAAAAGAGAATAAAGAAGTTAGTAACTAATCAGGTGAATTTCTCCTTCAAGTTACTAATTGTTTTATTTCTTTCTAAATTATCGAATAAGTAAATTCTCCGATTATTTTTACCATTCTCCATATACACAGCCAACAAAATATTAAACAACTCATTTTTGCCCACAACAGTCACAAGTGCAGTTGATAAGAGAGTAATATTTGTGTCCTAAAGTTCTATCAGATTTCACACCTTGTTGTAGCAATGGAATAATTTTTCTGATTTTTTCTTTGATTTTTTCTCTATTTTTTATTTATATACAATATCTTCCATCTATGTAATGAGCTTTGGGTTTGTGGCTCCCAAACCAGTTGGCTTTAGGGCACCAGGTGTTAAGACACCCCTACGGACTTAATTACTCAGACTTCAGATATATATATTTTTGCAGCATATTTGATTCATGTAGCGAGCTTTGGGCCAGTGACTCCCAAACCAGTTGGTTTTAGGGCACTAGGTGTTAAAACATCCTTACAGACTTAATAACTCGGATCTCAGATTTTTTTTTTTACTCCATTGCTTTTTGAGATGCTTCCTCTAATTAAACTAGAGCACTGAATATTACGAACTTTTCAATTACAGTTCATGTCCGTATGTTTCCATGTATATTGATAATATCTGTCAACTGAGCATATGAATATCCATTTTAGTCAGTTTTATGGAGAATTCACAAATTAAATATTTCAAAAGGAAATAAACAAAAATTAACTTGTTTCAAAATAGGTTTGAGATACGTCTCAGGAGACTCCTTACTCAGCTATCTCTTACCAATTTCACCTTTTTAGTCAAAATAAAAACACAAAAACACAAAATATTTTTGTAATTTTTGAAAATTTTTCAATTTTTTTGTATTTTTCAAAAAAGTTTGGACTAAAAATAACAACAACACACAAACTAAAAAGAAAATACTAATCAACTAATTTCCTCCCCCAAACCTAAATGAGACATTGTCCCCAATGTCTTAAATAATAGAAGAATAATTTAGAAGGTCATACCTGGTTAGCTGAAATTATACAGGAAATTAAAGGTTAAGATCCAGATTAATCCGACGCCTCTTACCACGATCATGCTCGGACCAATTTATCTTTGAAAGGATAGGGTCAACTTGTGGTTCATAGGCTAAAAGTTGATCTATTAGATCTGGAGCAGTTCTGGCAGTGAAGAGGAGTTCTTTCATAGGTTTTGACACGAACCCATTTCTCCGAGCATCATCAAGAAACACACAAAGAAAATCATAAAATCCTTCAACGGTGTACAGTCCAAGCGGTTTCTGGTGAATGTTCAGGTTCACCCAAGATAGCACAATAAAAATTTCCTCCAATGTACCCAAGCCACCTAGCAAAGCAATAAAAGCATCAGCACGGTTAATCATTTCTACCAATTGCTCGGACATACCTGGCACGATCATTTCCTCTCCGTTTGATGGTTCAATAAGATTTGCCTCTGCCAAGGGTTTTGGGATGATTCCTAAAACGTTACTGCCTCCTTTCTGTACAACCTTTGAAATGATCCCCATAAGTCCAAGATTACCCCCGCCATATATTAAGTGCATATTCCTTGCAGCTAAGACTCGATCCATTTCATGTGCTGCTTCTACGTATTATGGCATAACACCAACACTACTACCGCAAAACACACAGATGTTTTCAACTCGTCTTCTTGAAGTGGCTTCCATTTTTTTATGTATTTCTTTCTCAAATCAGGATGCCTTCCAAAGTGCAATGACGAGCTGAATTTATAGTACCTGAAACGGGTGAGTAATAATAGCACTAGTATCTTCCAAAGGACGTTTGTTAGCTAAGCAACAAAAGAAATCATGAAAGGTCCAAAAGTCTGGATCCTGTCTACGAAAATAAAGATAATTACAACATAAAAGCAAATCAAAGCAATAATTAAGGCAACAGAATTGTGTACGCAGTACACCACTCGTTTGGTATATAAATCCATTAGGATGCGTCTCAAGATTTCATTCTTTACTCACCCATCGCTAATAAATTGGTTCTCATCTTTGTGATTGCCAAACACCATTCCTTCTGTCTTAAAATGCTCCGTTTGTGCTTTTCCCTACAAAAATAACACACAAAATTAAAAACTCTACAACATGTATACACAAAATATGAAAACAGAATTACAACAAATTGCATGGGTTGCCTCCATACTAGCGCTAAATTTTTCGTCTTCAGCCAGACGTGAATGAAATCTATCTGTCAAGGAGGTTTCAGCGTCGTTTTGGATGTCCGATTAAAGACAATCCCATGAGCGTTGCTTTTAAAGGGTCTCTTCCAACGGTAAAGTGGCAAAAAGAATTTTTTTCCATTCAGTGCTCGTGCCACCTTTTTAATCATTGTTGCTACAGTGGTTCCTGAAAAGAAAGAAAGATAGAAAATCAGGAGGTCTCCTATGGTGCTTGGCTTGGAATGGAAGTTCCATTCTGTCAAGCTTTTGGGCGATATCTTTGATTTGTACTCCACGATACAGCGATGTTTCTCCTGAATGCTCTGGATTTTCAATTTGGTCAGACATTTGCTCCTCCATTTGCTCTACTTCTTGTTCCACCTTTTCTTCACAGATGTAGTTTAAAATTTCCATATTCAGCTATTCATCTGTCATCTGTGAAATACATGCTTCAAAATTGTCAACCTGAGGATGAAAAGATGTTTCTGACATTAGGTCTTCATCCTCTAATACGACTGGAATGGATGGTTCAGGTAGATCTTCATCAAACATCATGATAAAGCATGCTCCAAGATCATCATTTTGAGGTTTAAAAGTTTGATCCTCCGTTGTTGGTGCAGTTGGTACAAATAGATCAGCTTCATCCTCGTCAGAATCTGAATAATAAAAATCAAATCGAGACTTTTCCGGTTCGGGCTCCTGAACTGATACCTCTGGTTTTTGATACTGCTCAGCCTCATCCTCTGTTAAGGTGTCATTGTGAAATGCTTGGTACTTGAAGGCTTCATCAGTGTCATCTGAAAATGGTCCATAAGGTATGTAGCTCTGGTTTTCTGTTAATTGTCTCGTCTGATCTGTCAATCTCTGAATGAATGTTGATTGTCTCTGAATACTTTCGAATTGATTTTGGCATGTTTCAAGCATTGTATCCAGCTTTTCGTCTTGTTTCTTGACCCAATCTTTGAGCATGTCAATCATCTGATCTTCCTCTGATGGTTCTGATTGTTGATGAAGATCGTAGGTAGATTGTGGATAAGATGGAAAATATGATGGTTCTTTGTACCTTGAATGATTCTGATAATTCTGCCACTCTGAAAAGTATATGCATTGATCGCTCGGGTGGTTACCATCACAAATCACGCATCTCTCCATTTCGTTCTGATGAGCAAATGTAGTATTGCTTGATTCTGACAACCAGTGATAGTTGTTGGGCTGGACAACAGGCCTCAGAAAACCGGACTGTTGCTCCCAGATTTGGGGTGTATCTTCTAGTAAAGCTCGTGATTTCTCGATCTCCCAATAATGTTCCATTTTTCAATCACCTGAAAAAAAAATAAAGAAATGAAAATTACAGATAAAAATAAAGAAATTTAGATACAAGTAAATAGATAGCTTCAAAATAATAACTCAAGAAAAATAAGTCCCCGGCAACGGCGCCAAAAACTTGACCGGCGTAAACACACCACGTTATAACGCAAGCGCACGTATCGTTCAAGTAGTATAAAATATCGATCCCACGAGGACTTAATTCCTACTGTTGTTATTAAATATTGATACTATTTATTTACAGGTATCTAATTATAGGGAGAGGGAATTGATTGCTTTTGGTTGTTGAATGTGGTTTTGGCAAAATAAAATAAAAACAGACTCAAAAAAAAATACTAAGGAAAATAAAAGGAAAGACTCAAGGATCTAGGGTCGTGACTCCACACAATATTATTATAAAGATGAATTGATTCTCTTATCTATGTGTAATAAATAAGTTTGTTAACCTGGAACACGAAAATATGCAAAGCTCTGTCGATGTCAGACGCAAATACCCAGTATAACCCAATTGAACCATATGTATATGTCAACCAAATTACCTGGATTCATTAAGATTAAGTTCCAATTATGGCTACCCCCGCCCGAACAGGTATATGTCTATCCTGTAGGAAATCTATTAAAGGGTTATCTATCCTCAAGGAAGATCGTGGGCTATTGATCTAAGGCTGAAACCTAAAATCCCTATGTCTAGTTCATTTTAAGTTTACCATATAAATCTTATTGGTGATTAGACAACAAGAAGCATTAAGTTTAAGACTCAATAAACAAACTAAAGAATTACCCAATAAAAAGAAAATCAATTATTAAGTGTGGATATTGTGTTTCATCACTTCCCTAGAATAAAAATAAAATGTTGGGGTTAGAGGATCCACATTTAATATTTCTTATCTAGGAATCTCACTTATTATAATATATAAATTATTTTATGTTCTGCTTTCTCAGGAATTAATAATTTTAAACATTTAAAACCAGCCACATAGGCGGTAATCCATTTAGTCCAACTACACCAGCCATATAGGCGGTAATTATCTGTCCCATAAAGACCAGCATATAGGCGGTAAGTAATTTATATTTAAGACCGACCATATAGGCGGTAATAAAGTCTGACATTAATTAATCCGGTTAAATTATAATTTATAAATTACAATTAAGTGAGATTTACCTAGATAATTATATAAAAGGTTTCACCTTTTACCCCAGCAGAAAATTAACTACTAAACATAAAAGAAAAGAGAAGAAGAATAACTACTATTACTATCACTGAAAATTAAAATACATAATTAAAAATATTATTATAATATAAAAACTAGATACAATCCTCTAAAAACAGGGAAAAGCTTCCAAGGAAAGCACAAGAAATAAAGTGAAACCGAACTGAATTTATAGGCATTTTCTGGAACCAGCGTCGCGAAGCCAAATGTCCCAGCGTAGCAACGCTGGCACGCGGCTTTGGTCCATGCTGGTTGACCACGCGTGTTCTATCGGCAGAATCTGGTGATCACACATGTCACACGCTGAAGGTGGTGCAATTAGAAGACGACACGTGGCACACGGTGATTAGCTGAGCTTTCGGTCCAATGAACATCAGACACGTGGCACGTGTTTAGGATTGGTCCATGAGAGATTAAACACGGCAGCATGTGATTCGCGGTGATTCGGTCCAATGAGAACTCGACACGTGGCACGCCCTTGCTTTGGTCCAATGAGATTTCGACACGTGGCAGACGGCGCATTTAGCCTCTTCCGATGGTCAGATACAAATACCTAGTGTAACCCAATTAATCATATTCATATGTCAACCAAGTTACCTGAATTCATTAAGATAAGTCCAAATTATGGTTACCCCTGCCCGACAGGTATATTCCTATCCTGTAAGGAAATCTATTAAAGGGTTATCTATCCTCAAGGAAGATCGTGGGCTATTGAGTCTAGGAGCTTAAACCTAAAATCTCTTTTCCAAATTCATTTTAAGTTTACCAGATCAATCTTATTAATGGCCAGTTAACAAGAAGCATTAAGCTTAAGAATTAATAAATAAACCTTTATACTACCAAAACTATAAAGTAACCCCTTATAAACCGGTGATATTGGAATTCATCACAACCCCAGATAACAGGTTTAGTTACCACATATATCTAAGGCTAGTAAAAACTTAAATAGAGTAAATGATATAAAATAAATGCTGGAAAGTAAATGCTGGAAATTAAAAAATGTAAAAGTACAATAAAAGAAAATGCTGCGGTTAGAGGATCCACTTTTATTACTACTATTTTAGATATCTCCCTTATCATAATAAATTAACTTTGCGTGATATTACTAACCGACCATATAGGAGGTATCCTGATTAAGTCAAATTTATAATTAATTCCAACGGACCATACATGCGGTATCCAGTTTAGTCAGGTTAAAACCAATTTTATAATTAAGTCAAACCGACCACAAAGGCGGTATCCTCATTAAGTCAGGTTTTAAATAGTTTATATATTATAATTATGGGAGATTAATCTAAATATTAGTAATAAAAGCTTTACCTTTCACCCTAACAGGGGGGAGTTACCTCCTCATTGCTGAAAAGTAAATACTTAAAAGTAAAGAAATGAAAGTACTATTGCGTAAAAGTAAATAAAATTAAATGCTGAAAGTAAAGATTGAAAAGTAAATAAAGAAAGTATTAATTCGAAAATTAAATACTGAAAGCTGTAAATAAACAAACAAGATACAATCTTCTTAGTATTCTTAAGGAATTCCTTAGAAGAAAGTATGAATTACAAATAAAATATCGGCCTCTATTTATAGAAAATTTTTGGCTTCACGCGTCGCGACTCGCGGTTGATGGTGGACACATGGCATGGAACTTCCAGAGATGAGGACACGTGGCGGGGTCAGCGTCGGTAGCTCAATAATTGTGTCGGTATCATGATGCAGAAAGTTATTGCGCGTCGCGACGCTGATGTCAGCATTGACACATGTTGATGATGATTGTCGGTAGCATGTGATAGTGACACGTGTCCGGCGCATGTTAGCAGATATTGACACGTATCAGGCACATGTTAGCAATGGCTCATGATAGTAAAACTTCTCTGATTGGTCCACGTGTCTGGCGAATGTTAGCAGACTATGGCGCACGTTAGCAGACGATATATTTTAGCACGGCGCATTTTAGCAAAATGGCATATTTTAGCATAAAATTTATATTTTTGCCTTTTTTTTTATCCGTTTTTACTGTTTTGGCCCCGAATTGCCTCCAGAGACTCCTGTTATTTTATTTATCTACAAAATAACACAAAACACATCAAAATATTCACAGAACTCAAGAAATTATACAAAATATTAAGTTAAATGAGTTGGAAATAGTGATATATTTACCACTCATCACACCCCCAAACCTAACATTTTGCTAGTCCTCGAGCAAAACAATAAAATAAAATAACATAAACATCTTTAAAATAAAAATTAAACTAAGCCACTTTCGTAGGGATCACAGTTGCATTTAGCTTATGCAACAAGCCTTTAAACCCCTAGGTGTCCCTAATGGATGAGTTGTAGTCTCATGAGGGCTTACAGCAATGATACCCACAAACGTCAATATAAAACTAATGCACACAAAGTAAAAAAGACAAGAGAAAATAGAATAAACAAGTTAGTGACTAAACAGGTGAAACTCCTTATCCAAGTTAAGAGTTGTTTTCTTTCTTTCTAAATTACCAAATAAGTAAATTCTCCGATTATTTTTACCATTCTCCATATACACAACCAACAAAGTATTAAGCAACTCATTGTGCCCACAATATTCATAAGTGTAGTTGAAAATATAGTAATATTTTGTCCTAAAGTTATATCAGACTTCACACCTTTTTTAGAAATGGAATATTTTTTTGATTTTTTCAATTTTTTTATTTATATACAATATCTTTCATCCATATAGCGAGCTTTGGGCCAGTGACTCTCAAACCAGTTGGCTTTAGGGCACTAGGTGTTAAAACACCCCTACGGACTTAATTGCCCGGATTTCAGATATATATATTTTTATAACATCTTCAATCCATATAGCGAGCTTTAGGCCAGTGACTCCCAAACCAGTTGGCTTTAGGACACTAGGTGTTAAGACACCCCTAAGGACTTAATTACTCGGATCTCATATGTGTTTTTCATTTTTTTATCCCATCACTTTTTTTAGATTTTCCTCCAATTAAACTAGAGCACTGAATATTACAAACTTTTCAATTACAACTCATGGTGGTATGTTACCATGTATATTAATAATACTTGTCAACTGAGCATATGAAGATCCATTTTAGTTAGTTTTATGGAGAATTCACAAATTAAATAATTCAAAAGGAAATAAACAAACATTTAACTTGTTACGAAATAGGTTGAGATACGACTCTGGAGTGGAAATTTCTTACACAGCTATCTCACACCAATTTCACCTGATTAGTCAAGTTAAAAACACCAAAACACAAAATATTTTTTTATTTTTTTTAAAAAACAAATTAAATTTTTTTGAAAATTTTTTACTAAAATCAAATAAAAATAACACAATAAAAACAAGATACTAGTCAACTATTCCCCTCCCTCAAACCTAATTGAGACATTATCCCCAATGTCTAAATAGTAGAAGAAGAGTTTAGAAACAGTACCTGGTTTGCTGAAATTCTACATCTGAAGGTTAAGATCCAGATTTATCCGATGCTTTTTATCACGATCATTATCAGACCAGATTATCTTGGAAATGATAGGGTCAATTTGTGGTTCAAAGGTTAAGAGTTGGTAAATTATATCATGGGCAGTTCTGGCAGTGAAAATGATTTCTTTTATAGGTTTTGACACGAATTCATTTCTCTGGGCATCATCAAGAAACAAACAAAGAAAAACATAAAATCCATTAGCGTTAAATAGTCTGATTGGTTTCTGGTGTAAGTTCAAGTTCGCCCAAGATAGTACTGTAAAAATTTCCTCCATCGTGCCCAAGCCACCTGGTAAAGCAATAAAAGCATTAGCACGGTTAATCATTTCCACCAGTCGTTCAGACATACCTGGCACAATAAGTTCCTCTCTGTTTGATGGTCCTATAAGATTCGCATCTGCCAAAGGTTTTGGGATGATTCCCAGAACTTGACTACCTCCTTCTTGTACAGCCTTTGAAATGATCCCCATTAGTCCAAGTTGCCACCACCATATACTAAGTGCGTATTCCTTTCAACTATGACTCGACCCAATTCTTGTGCCGCTGCAATGAATTCTAGCTTAGAACTAACACTAGTACCGTAAAACACACAGATATTTACAACTCGTCTTCTTGAAGTGGCTTCAATTAACTCTGGATGCCTTCGAGAGTGCAATGATGAGTTGAATTTATAAAACTTGAAAAATGGTGAGTAATAATAGCACCAGTTCCTGCAAAATGACAATTATTAGTTAAATAGTAAAATATATCGTGAAAGTCAAAAAGGTATGGATCATGTTGGAGAAAATAATAGAAAATAACAAAAAAAATCACAATTATTAGATAAATGACAAAGAAAATAATATTTACAAGAAAGTAACAGCTTGGATGACGTCTATGTGTCAGGGACAAGCTTCCCATCCGATTTTCTTATAAATTGGCAAACATGGTCTTTTAAAGTCAGATTTTCGAGACTTAAATGTTGTCTTTCTTTTCGAAATTGTGCATATAACATGTGAATTGCATTATGCACATATCCACTGGAATGCGTCTCAAGAGTTTTAGATATGTCATCTTAAGACTCCTTACTCAAAGTCATCCCTAATGAATTTAATTTTATCTTCACGGTTATCAGACATCATTCCTAAATAACGACGGTGAGTATTACATGTCATACATGCATATTTATAGCAAACACCCATTCTTTTAGTTCTTCTCTTTTTAGCATAAGTGTTTCTTCATAAACCAGGCAAATATGAAAAAAAAAGAGTCAGATGACTCACCTGCCAATCGGAACCGTGCTTCAATAATCCAACGAATGTCATTAGGAATACCTTTGATCATCAGAAGTCTCATTCGTTCCAAGCGAGCTTTGTAGACTTTCATCAGAGAGTTTTGAGGGAGAGAGGGAAATTGCTTGTGAAGATTTGCGAGAACGTCTTCCATCCTGAAATGTGACTTTACCTACAAAAATAAAACACACCAAATTTGAATATATATACACAAATTGCATGGGTTGCCTCACAGCTAGTACTAAGTTTAACGTCGTCAGCTAGACATGACTACCCGAATGTTAGGATGTATCTTAAAGTGTGACACTTTCTTTTTGTCACTCAATTGATTCTCCCCAGTAGTGCTTGACACGCTGGTTGTTAACTTTGAATGTGTTGTTCGAATCAGGGTTGTATATCTCAACAACTCCATAAGGTAACACCTGAGTAATCACAAATGGACTTGACCACTTTGATTTCAGCTTTCTAGGGAAAAGTTTCAACTGTGAATTGTATAACAACACCTGCTGCCCTAGCTCCAGTTGTCTGCGCACTATTTTTTTATCATGCTATTTCTTGGTCTTTTCTTTGTATAATATGGCATTCTCATAAGCCTGTAGGCGAAATTCCTCTAATTCGTTGAGTTGGTTGAGTCTTTTCTCTCCTGCTGCTTGTAGATAAAGATTTAACTTCTTCAGTTCCCAGTACGCCTTGTGTTCAAGCTCCACTGGCAGATGGCACGCTTTCCCAAACACCATTCGATATGGGGACATACCAATAGGTGTCTTGTAAGCTGTCCGATAGGCCCATAATGCATCATCCAATTTTGTAGACCAGTCATTCCTTGTTGATCCAACGGTTCTCTCCAAGATTTTTTTGATCTCCCTATTTGAAACTCCAACTTGTCCATTTGACTGTGGATGGTAAGCAGTGGCAACTTTATGAGTAACTCCGTATTTGGATAGGAGTGCATCGAAGTATTTATTACAGAAATGTGTGCCTCCATCATTGATAATCGCCCGAGGTGTTCCGAAGTGAGTGAAAATATTACTTTTAAGGAATTTAATCACCACTTTTGAATCATTTGTTGGTAGTGCAATTGCTTCAGCCCATTTGGAGACGTAGTCTACTGCAACTAGTATGTATAGGTTTCCGAATGATGGAACAAAGGGTCTCATAAAATCAATCCCTCATACATCAAATATCTCCACTTCCAGAATATTTGGCAGAGGTCATTCATTTCTCCTCGAAATATTTCTTGTTCTCTGGCACCTGTCACAATGAAGAGTAAATAGATAAACATCTTTAAAAAGAGTGGGCCAGAACAAACCTGATTGTAAAACATTGGCTGCAATTTTATTCCCGTTGAAGTGTTTGTCGTATGGTGATGAATGACAATGCTGCAAAACACTATTGACTTCCTCATGTGGAACACAACCTCTCAGTAATTGATCAGCACAGCGTTTGAACAGGTACGGCTCATCCCAGACATAATGTTTAACTTCTTTGAAGAACTTCTTTCATTGCTGATGTGTCCATTCCAACGGCCATTTTCCCGATACTATATAGTTTATATAGTCAGCATAACAAAGGACATCATGTTGTTTCATGGCAAACAACTGTTCATCTGGAAACGTTTCTTTGATTGTCAGTTCGTTGCCAGCTGTTTCTCCATTTTCGAGCCTCGATAAGTGATCTGCCACTTGGTTTTCTATTCATTTCCTGTCTCGGATCTCCACGTCAAATTCTTGCAGTAGAAGCACCCAACGGATCAATATGGGTTTGGTATCTTTCTTTGCGATCAGGTATTTGATTGCTGAATGATCTGTGTAGACCACTACTTTGGGACCCAACAGATAGGAACAAAATGTATCAAAAGTAAACACAATTGTAAGCAACTCCTTTTCAGTGGTTGTGTAATTGAGTTGAGCTTCTTTCAAAGTTCTGCTGGAGTAGTAAATGGTATAAAAAATTTTTGCTTTGCATTGTCCCAAAACTGCACCTACAGTAAAATCACTAGCATCGAACATCACCTCAAATGGAATAGTCCAGTCTGGTGCTACTATGATGGGGATAGAGACCAGCTTTTGTTTCAAGATCTCAAAGGCTTCATGGCATTCTTTGGTGAATTTGAATGACACATCTTTCTCCAGAAGATTGCACAGAGGTTTAGCAATCTTTGAGAAGTCTTTGATAAATCTCCTGTAAAAGCCTGCATGGCCGAGAAAACTCTGAATCCCTTTGACAATTGTTGGTGGAGGTAGTTTTTCAATTGTCTTGATCTTTGCTTTGTCTACCTCGATTCCCTTTTTTGAGATTCGATGTCCCAGAATGATACCTTCCTTCACCATGACGTGGCAATTCTCCCAGTTGAGTACCAGGTTGGTATCTTCACATCTTTGTAGCACTTTTTCTAGATTTTACAAGCAGTGGTCGAAAGAGTCTCTTAATACAGAGATATCATCCATGAAGACCTTCATACTTTGTTCCAGCATATCTGAGAAGATGGCCATCATGCAACATTGAAATAGAGCATGAGCATTACATAATCCAAATGGCATCCTGCGAAAAGCAAAAGTACAATACGGACATGTAAAAGTGGTTTTCTCCTGATCTTCTGGGTGATAGAAATCTGATTGTACCCCGAGTATCCGTCTAGAAAGTAATAGAACTCATGTCCCGTCAATTTGTCCAACATCTGATCAATGAATGGCAGCGGAAAATGATCTTCCCTTCTTGCTTTGTTCAGCTTCCTGTAGTCCATGCATACTCTCCATCCAGTCACTGTTCTTGTTGGAATCAGATCGTTCTTTTCATTTATGACTACAATAATTCCTTCCTTCTTTGGCACACACTGCATAGGATTCACCCAAGTGCTGTCTAAGATGGGGTAGATGATGCCAGCATCCAACCATTTGATAATTTCTTTCTTCATGACCTCCTTCATGATTGGATTTAGTCTCTTTGATGCTCCACTGTGGGTTTGTACTCATCGTTAATCAGAATTTTGTGTATGTAAAATGATGGAGTAATGCCTCAAATGTCTGCTATAGTCCAGCCAATGGTTTTCTTGTGTTATCGTAACACTCTCAGTAATTTTTCTTTTCGCTCTGATGTTAGCGACGAAGAGATAATCACAGGTAATTCAGAAGAGTTTCCTAAGAATGTATACCTGAGATGGCTCGGAAGTAGCTTTAGCTCCAGTTGTGGTGGTTCTTCAATCAAGGGCTTGATTCACTCATTCTTCAGTAGTTCCAAACTTTCCACCTATGGTGTCGATTTGAAGAGAAATGGTTTGTCAAGATAGTTGATACATTCCATAATTTCAGCATCTAGCTCGCTGTCAGTCATGTTAGTGATGCAAGTTTCAAGTTTATCTGTGGGAAGTGTTATTGCATCAGTATCGTGATGATACTATCTACAACATCAATTCTGAAACATTCCTCTTCTTTTTCATCACTTGGGAATTTCATGGCTTTGAAAATATTAAAGGTAACTTCTTGGTCCTACATTTTCATGGTTAGTTCTTCTTTTTGTACATCAATAACAGTTCGACCTGTAGCCAAAAATGGTCTCATGAGGATGATAGGTACATCTTTGTCTTCTTCCATGTCAAAGATAATGAAATATGCTGGGAGAATGACTTTGTCGACTTTGACCAGGACATCTTCAACTACTCCTCTCGAAAATATGAGCGTTCTATCAGCAAGTTGCAGAGAGACTGAGGTGGGCATTGCTTCTCCAATCTGCAGTTTCCTGTAAATTGAAAAAAGCATCAAATTAACACTTGTACAAAGTAATGGCTTGACATTACTCCTTCCCTCGGTTCCTTGGATTTGGTTCTGTGTTGCTAGGAAGGTTACCTGGCGGTCTGTAACTCTGAGCATTGGCCAGTTGTCCCATTTGATTCTCTAGTGCTTTAATAGATGCTGAATGGCTTTGATTCAGTGCTATTTGATTTTGAACCATAGTTGCTAAAGCATCATATTTTGCTTCTTGCTTTTTCAACTGGGCCAACACTTCTGTTATTCCTGATTCTTTTTCATACTTCTGGCTTTTGTTTTTCTGTTGGAATCCTGGGGGTGGATTGTTCTTTTTCCCTGAATTGTTACTCTATGCGAAATTGGGATGATTCCTCCACCCTGGGTTGTAGGTGTTGGAATATGGATTGTTCTCCTGTCTGGTGACATAATTCATCATCTCTTCATGTTGGTTTGTCTCTGGTGCTCATCCATATGGTGAACTTGTGGATCCAGTATTACCTTGCATGCTAAGAGTTTCCATGAATTTGTTGTGTTGGCTCCAACTTCATAAATTCTAGCAATTCTTTGGATCATGCTCTTTTATGTTGGCCACAAGGAATTGTTGTTGGCCATTTCTTCAACTAAGTCCAAGCCTGATCTTCTCCTTTTGCCATTAAAGCTCCTCCAGCAGCAGCATCAATTGTGGTTCTCATTATTCCAGAAAGTCCATTATAGAAGGTTTGGACTTGTAGCCACTTTGTAATTTCATGGTGAGGACATTTCCGGAGAAAATCCTTGTACCTTTCCCAAGCTTCACAGAGGGATTCTGAGTCATGTTGTACAAAAGATGTGATGTCATTTCTCAGATTTGCAGTTCTGGCTAGTGGAAAGTACTTTACAAGGAATTTTATGGCTAGAGTGTTCCAAGTTGTGATGGAACCTGCTGGTAGTGAATGTAGCCAAGCCTTAACTCTGTCTTTCAAGGAATATGGAAAAACACGCAATCTAATTCCTTCTTCAGCTGCTCGGTTATAGTTGAAAGTGCCACAAACTTCCAGGAAGTTGTTGATGTGGGCATTAGGATCCTCAGTTGCATTCCCCCCAAACTGAACTGACTGCTGAATCATCTGGATGCATGTTTTGATGTCACACAAATTTGCTGGTAAGGGAGGAAGTATAATACGGGAAATGAAGCCGTCAACCACCGGAATAGTTCTGTCTCGAATGGGAATTGGTGGTGCAACCTCCAAAGGTTCAGGTTCCATGTTGATTAGTGCTTCCTCGCCTTCTCGCATTTCCCTTCTTAACTCTCTGATGCTTCTTTCAATTTCTGGGTCAAGCGGTCGGATTTCAAAGCTTCTGGTTCGTCTCATGTAGTGTCTGAGAACCTGAAAGACAAGAAAAAAAAAATAATAAGTAAAAACAAATTAGATACAGGTAAAGGTATTTAACCCCGAAACTAATAGTGAAAGATAAATAAGTCCCCGACAACGGCGCAAAAAACTTGATCGGCGTAATCACACGTGTATAACGCAAGCGCACGTATCGTTCAAGTAGTATAAAAAATATCGATCCCACGATGACTTAATACCTAAACTATTAATTTATGAAGCCAAATTTTTACAAGTATCTAATGGATTGATTATTTGATTGGATGGTGACTTTAAATTTAAAACAAGTAAATAAAATTGTGCGAAAGTAAATTGATGAAAATTCAAGATTATTAAACTATCCAGGGTTGTGAATCTTTCCAATATCTTTTAAAGATGAAGTGGTTATCTTACGTTTGCGTAATATATTGGTTTATTAACCTGGAACACGAAAATATGCAAAAGCCTATTCCGATGGTCAGATACAAATACCCAGTGTAACCCAATTAATCATATTCATATGCCAACCAAGTTACCTGAATTCATTAAGATTAATTTCCAATTATGGTTACCCCCGCCCGACTGGTATATTTCTATCCTGTAAGGAAATCTATTAAAGGGTTATCTATCCTCAAGGAATATCGTAGGCTATTAAGTCTAAGGCTGAAACCTAAAATTCCTTCATCAAGTTTATTTTAAGTTTACCAGATCAATCTTATTAATGGCCAGTTAACAAGAAGCATTAAGTTTAAGACTTAATAAATAAACCTTTATATTACCCAAACTATAAAATAACCCCTTATAAACCGGTGATATTGGAATTCATCACAACCCCAGATAACGGGCTTAGTGAGCACACATATCTAAGGCTAGTAAAAACTTAAATAAAGTAAATGACATAAAGTAAATGCTGGAAATTAAAAAATGTAAAAGTACAATAAAAGAAAATGCTGGGGGTTAGAGGATCCACTTTTATTACTACTATTTTAGATATCTCCATTATCATAATATATTAACTTTGCGTGATATTACCAACCGACCATATAGGCGGTATCCTGATTAAGTCAAATTTATAATTAATTCCAACCGACCATACAGGCGGTATCCAGTTTAGTCAGGTTAAAACCAATTTTATAATTAAGTCCAACCGACCATAAAGGTTGTATCCTCATTAAGTCAGGTTTTAAATAGTTTATATATTATAATTAAGGGAGATTAATCTAAATATTAGTAATAAAAGCTTTACCTTTCACCCCAAAAGGGGGGAGTTATCTCCTCATTGCTGAAAATTAAATACTTAAAAGTAAAGAAAGGAAAGTACTATTGCGTAAAAGTAAATGAAATTAAATACTGAAAGTAAAGACTGAAAAGTAAATAAAAGAAAGTACTAATGCGAAAATTAAATACTGAAAGCTATAAATAAACAAACAATATATATTCTTCTAAGTATTCTTAAGGAATTCCTTAGAAGAAAGTATAAATTACAAATGAAATTTCTTCCTCTATTTATAGAAAAATTTTGGCTTCACACGTCGCGACGCGCGGTTGATGGTGGATGCGTGGCACATAACTTTCGGAGATGAGGACACGTGGCGGGCTCAGCGTCGGTAGCTCAATAATTGTGTCGGTGTCGCGACGCTGATGTCAGCATTGACACGTGTTGATGATGATTGTCGGCAGCATGTGATGGTGACACGTGTCCGGCGCACGTTAGCAGATGTTGACACGTGGCAGGCGCATGTTAGCAATGGCACATGATAGCAGAACTTCTCTTATTGGTCCACGTGTTCGGCGCATGTTAGCAGACTACGGCGTATGTTAGCAGACTGCATATTTTAGAACGGTGCATTTTAGCAGGAAATTTACATTTTTGCATTTTTTGTCCGTTTTTCACTGTTTTGGCCCCGAGTTGCCTCCAGAGAGTCCTGTTATTTTATTTATCTACAAAATAACACAAAACACATCAAAATATTCACAGAACTCAAGAAACTATACAAAATATTAAGTCAAAAGAGTGGAAAATAATGATCTATTTACCACTCATCAACAGTCTCCAATCCCAAATCATCCGCGGTGACATTCCCTTGTCTCCACATGCCAAAGGCCGATGGGAAAATCATCAATACGGAGATGACCATGTTCATGCCCTAGAGCCAAGTTGTTATATCCTTTAATGTGACTTTAATTATTATATGTTTTGTTGTTTTGTTGGCATTATTACATTTGTTTGCTTATAAATAAGTGTCAACAAAGTCTTCATTCTCTCTTCTAGAAAGCCAAAGTTCTAAATATGTCTTCAACCTACTTGCACCATCTGTGCAACTACATGAATAGTGGTGGGGGAAGCTGTCGAAACTACTGGAGGTATAGGTCTAGAACCCTCGTTACCCTCAACAATCAGTGAACACCAGATAAAGCTATATCCATTATATGATTTACAGGCTAAGTGTGAGGTATCTCTATATTAATACTCGATATTCTAACGCATCGTCAAACTATCTCTCTCCCACGTTGAGTACCAATACTTTGGCCACGTCCAGATATTTTCTTACGGACACAAAACTACCCTTTTAATACCCTCATCTAATGTAATGTGTCTACAGAACCTAAGACCTTAGGCTCTAATACCAAATCTGTCACGACCTCGTCCCTAGAGCGAGCCCAATCCTAGAAAGGGGTTCGCGGACTTCTTTAGTTTGAGCATTCTATATGTCATATAAATCAAACAAATATGCACAAATATACATCTTAAATTATAAATTCAGCACATTACAACACAAGTCTTAAAAACATGAAATAATAACTTAAATGTCTAGACCAACCCGTAGAATAACTATGGCATGTGGATCAAATTCCGGTACTGTTATTGCTGTGCTGGCGAACTACCTGGAATATTTGGGAAAATGAGGAGTGAGCTTAAAGAGCTCAGTAAGTAAAACACTCATACTCTTAACATGACCTCACCAACAAAATAGAGATATATATATAAGTATATATATAAAATATAATATATAAAAATAATATATATTATAATATCTTCTCAAGCAACTATCCCACAACAATATAAACATCCATCAAACATGGTTGCTAATCCGGGTCCAGTATAATAGTGGATTGAAATCAATGGGAGAGTACTTCATGATAACTCCCAAGGTTTCCCACCATATCAACTTGCATGTATGTGTAAGTGGGTTGAAACCAATGAGAGAGTACTTCATCACAACTCCCAAGGTTTTCCACCATAGCATCCTGTAAAATATCTCATCACATCTCATCTCATCTCCAGCCACTAATATACAAAACCAGAAAGCATAACATAACAACACACATTATCCAAAATAATCGCATCTCATAATTAATCCATCAATCTCATCTCAAAATCATGAATTCATATTTCTCATCATTTCGATATCTCAATATTATATCTCCATATATATATATATATATATATATATATATATATATATATATATATATATATATATATATATATATATATAGTTATAATTATACCAATATATATAAACTTTCACTACAAACATCAATCAACAAACAATTATGTTAAAGGAATCATCGTGCATTGTACTTACCTTTATCCACGAAAAAGTCCTTAATATGTCTATATCATCGCTAAGAATCTAAAAAATATAAATTATGATCAGGTCCCTCAATTTTTTCAAAATTACGATTTTCCCCTAAACTTTCTAAATTTCCATTTTAGCCCTTAAACATTCCTACTATGTTCATACATTACTCTTACATTTACACCCCCAAAACGGTAAAAATCATGTATCAAGCTCTAACGTCCTCCAAATCTCACAACGAATGATCCGCTGGTCAGCAAATGTCTCAAGGATCTCGGTGCTGGTGGTGGTGAGGGTTGAAATACAGTGATTACCGACGATTAGTTAAACCACGATAACTACCGTATTTTACTCGTTTCTCAACAACCAAATGTCCGATTTGGGCAAAGGAAGTGTCCAACTTCCGTATCTCGATGAGGGGCAGATTCTGGTCCGGGAGGTATCGTACACGCACGGAGGCGCGTGGGACGCGCGGGTTGGATTCTCCGCAGCGGTCCGGCGGTATTGGATTCGTTTCGTCGAGGGAATTCTCTAGATTTGGTCACTCAGCGGAAACGAAGATCGGACGACATTGAAAAGCCTCTTTCTCTCTCTATCCATGCACTTTCTATCTCTTCTGGATATTCCTCTCTCAAATAGTCTCGGTTTCTCTCTCTAAAGCTCCATGAAATTGCTCTCAAAACTCCCTGGAATGTCTTCATCACACTCCTCACCTTCACCTCTAAACTCACAACTCAACACTTCTTGCATAGCCATGAGAAACACTGCACCCATAGCCATTTCATGCAAATCTTTCATCTCACTCAAAGCTTTCATCTCTCTGTTTCTCATAACCTACTGCTTGAAACATTTGCTAATGTTATTATTATTTTTGATAGCAGAAGTTAGGTAATGATAAGAGTAGTGATGAGGGTGGTTGGCTGTCTTTGTTTGGATTAAGAGACAAAGAAACATATAAACATGTTTTAGGTAATGATAATATAATGGTGGGGTTTGCTTAGATTTGAGTGTGATAAGAAGAATAAAAATTTGATAAAAACAAATGAGGTATTACAATTGAATAATTCTTGACTATTCTGTTCGTATTGATTCACCAATTCTAGTTCAAAATTCTGCAGCTAGTAAATTTGTTTAGACAATTGTCATAATTTAAGTTAGGTTTTGCACAGGCCAAACTTATGATTCTATTAGGCCTTTCATCTATGTTAGTGGATCCAAATTCTTTTTCTCTTTTTTTGTTCTCACTCAAAGATTTTACAACTAAATTAGATGATACCCTCATAAATTAATTTTACTTTATTCAATAAAATGGATCGTTAATTCTATCAATTTGGTTTGTCTTTTAGGTTTGGTTGGATATCAGAAGGCTAACTCTTTATTTGTTTGTAATAAACTCTTTCCTAATTAATCATAATTAACCACCTGTTATTTTTTTAATTTTTACTCGGATCTTTATGTTGATACATTGAGATCATGGGGACTTGCCTAGCTCGTTTATAAAACCGAAAATTCTTTTTATTATAATAATATTCTATTATGACTAAGGGCTGTAAAATAAAAATTGATATTGAGCCAAAAGGATACCATAACTGGCCCTGCATATCATGATTATGACTTGTAAACTCAATATAAAATTTTTTAAGAATGTTAATTTAGAAGTTAGAACTGTTAATTCCTGTGATGGAATCATAATTTGGGTTGAGTAATAGTTATAATATGAAAATAGAAACTTTAAATAGGGATGGCAATTGTGGGCAACGAGTAGTGAACAAATAACGACAGTGGTAACATGTCACAGAGCAGCAGGAAGAAGATGCAGCGGTGGCGACAAGAAATACAGTTCTCTCTTGAAGGATTGAGTTTTGTAATTTGAAAGTCTCAAATAATCTCTCTTTCGAAATAATAAGACAGCAACGTTCTCTTGTCTGTTTTTTTTTTTTTTTTTTTTTGCCCCCAAAACGGCATCAGTATTACGTTTTTTATTTTTCCGAATAGAGGTTACACCACGTGAAAAATGATTTATGATAATGGGTAAAAGCTGTCATCCAAAGGATTGGATGATAATTTGTGCATATATCATTATAGGTCATATAACATATGTTAGAGTATATGTATCAAAACCTAATGTGGATGTCATGGTTTATGATGTAATATTTTATAATATTTGTTGACGGCTGATTTTGGTCTCAGGGTAATATGGGAATATTACTCCCGAGACAATCCTCCCTCAATAGTGAATTTGTTCGGTTAAGGGGGAACCAAAAGCAAATTTAGCAAAAGACAGATAAATACACCAATCAATAAGGAGATTTAACGTGGTTCGGCGAATCAGATCCCACCTACGTCCATGGGCACAAAACGAATGATACTTTTATTACTGAGATATGCTTCTCTGATATCTCTTGTGTTTACAAGTCTGATCGTAATGATCTTGATATTGATTCTGATGTCTCTTACGCACACTCTACCCTTCTATTTATAATAGTGTAGAAATCAGATTCATTCTCCTACAAAAATTTCCTAGTTGAAACAATTCATTTTTCCCATAAGGATTCCTAGTCAAAAACTACCTTCACTTCCTTCATTCTACTAGGACACTGACTTATCAGTTTACCCCATGAAGGTATGATAACTTGTCATCTTATCCGTAAAAATAGGATGCCTTATCTTCCTGAGCACGCCTCGCCATGTGCTCGGTCTTCATGAGGTCGGTCATAATGGTCTTTTAAACTGAGGATGCTGCTGTCGATCTGATAATTGCTCGGTCATCCGAACTCAAGTGTTCGGCCATTTACTCATGTGGTCGGGTCGGTATTAATGATCCTGACCAAGAAGGGAATTTACCTTTTTACCTCTGCCGTACTCCTTAAATAACATAGGACCTGAAAACACCATCAACATCTGTCCCCTAGTTCTCGGTTCCAACGAGTTATACAAGTTGGTGCCGGGAACTATATAAGATTGGTATGGTTGATGAACTAATAGCCGATCTTCTGAAGGAGAAATATCGTCGGCCCACATTTACATCCTGATCGGTCTGACTCAGGTGTTTGGCCTGACTTTCTTCCTACCAACGTGAAATTCCTTTATTGCCCCTCTGTAAATCATCCCTCGAGACGCGTAACCGTCACATCCTCTTAAATGCCCATCGGATCACTTCTAGGGTTTGACGGGAGCCTGCCACTTGTCAACCATCCGTCGTTCTCCCGCCAAAAAGCAAAACAATCTGACCGCTATTGTCAATTCAAAAGACGTCCAATCTCAGCCGTCCATCCAATTCTGAAAGATTATTTTAAAAAGCGACACATGGTGTATATCTGACGCTTTCGTTCAATCCAACGGCCACAAGTGCACCGATCAGATTATAACAAAATGGAGTAAACATTGTTGCATTCCTTCACGAACTCTTCGATCTCCCCAACCACGAGAACTATTCTTTTTTAGCTGTGACCAGTGAACCCACAGAACGACCAGACCACACCGAGCAATCTGCAACCCTTCTAAAAGAAACAAGTAAGTCTTCTGAACGACCTTTTTTCTTTTGCTTTCCATGTGTTGCGAATCCTGCTCCCTTTTGTTCCTTTCTTTTCCCCCTTTTTTTGTGTTTTGGTTTTGTGCTACTAGGGAGAGATTTATGGCTTGATCGATGTCGTTAGGGCATTTAGAACTCACAAGCTTAGCTACAGAAATTAGCTATAGACTGACCTCCCCCCTTTTTCTTTTATTTCTCAGATGTCAGGGATGTCTGACACCAGGTCTTCCTCTGCAAACCCTGCTAAACCTCCGACCCCATGTTGAAGAGCTCTCTTCGAGCTCGGGGGCACCAAGCATAGAGGACCTCGATACTACCCCCACCCTTTTCCGAAATTGAACAAGATACTTACCATCAGAGGATTCCTCGGAATGACCCAGAGCCCGGTGATTTTGGCTCCTCGGCTCTGGACATGGACCGTCCTTCCAAGATAACTGAAGACGACCTCGCACTACTCCGGCAACGATATGACATTCCGATAGATATCGCCCTTGAAGTCCCCGGGCCAATGGATCGTACTAGTCAACCTGATGAGGGTTCGGTGGCCCTTCTTCTAGCTTTCTTTGAGTGTGGACTCGGCTGCCTACGCTATTTGACGTATCGCCTGAGCCGAGATGGAGATCGCCCCTGTCAACTGAGCCTGAATAGCTGGAGGATTTTGGCCGGGATTCATGTGATTTGGAGTCGGACGGGACTCGGTGAACCCTCTCTTGAAGAAGTGAAGAGGCTATATCGATTGAAGGCCAACCCAAAAACACACTATGGTTGGTATTACCTTTCTATTTATGCTGATTCGCCAAACGTTGTCGGAAAGCTCCCCGACTCCAACAAGAACTTCAAAGACTTATGGTTTTGGGCTACAGGAGATTGGGGATGAGTTCTGAGATCATACGAAGAGGAGGTCTCTGTCCCGGATATCTTTAGAGCGGGAGGTTAGGACTTTAACCCTTAGCGTTCTTACTTTTGATTTTACGATAGGATTTTAACTTCTCTAATTCTTCCTAGCTTGTTGGGGGGACGCTCCCAAGGTTTCCCATCAGGTCCGGCAGCGGGTACGCAGGGCTCGGCATTATGCCGAACATTGGAAGTAATTGGTTAATGATGCGGCCTTTCTCGAGTCGGGCCTGATTCGGACTGCTCCTCCGAATGTCCCGGGGCGGATAGGTGGGCTTTACTAACCTTCTAACCAATCTCCTTATTTGCTTAGCATGATGATAATTTGAATTTGCTCAGATTCTGGACTGACCACCCTTTTTGCCTTTGTTGTTTTTTTGTAGGTTTGTCGAAAAGGCCAAAGTACTTGGATCAGCTGGTTGGTGTAACAAAGAAAACCGGCCACACTGGAGCGGGTCCTCCCGGAAACGGCCAGCAACCGAGGCTAAAAAGGTGACTGAAGAGGCGGCCCCGTCAGCTACCCGAAGCTTATCTCCCCAATCCATGGTATCTCCAACAGTCTCCACCCATCCTACCAGCCCGCCAAAACCTACTAGGAAAATGATGCGCCTGATCGGGATAGAAGAAGCCGATCTATCTCGGGAGATGGAGGAGGAGCGGGTCTTGAGTGAGAGGCAGGTTGCTCGGAAAGAGAAGAAGAGGCCAGAGGGTACTTCCAAAAAATGGAAAGGCGTCGTGATTCTTGGTGTAGAAGACCTTGGACAGGGCATTAGGGAGGCCACTTCTCACCTGGTTCCAGCTATTAATGAACTGGCCGAGGCGGTTCCTGCGGAGAAGATTCTGAGGTATGAGGATCTCTCTCCCGAGGACGTCGTTACGGAGATATGCTCCCAAATGGCCAAGGTAGTCACATTTCCCCATTCTCACTTATGAGTCCATGACTCAATTTTGTTTTCTGACTTTCTATTTCTTCTCGGTAGGCGAATTATATCACGGCCAATAATAAAGACCTTCTTCTGAGCCTTTTGTCCGAGGGTGGCCAAGCCCAGAGGCTTCAGAACCGACTCTCTGAAACGGAAGCCGAGCTGGTTCGCAAAGAAGAAAACATAAAAAATATGGAGCTGGCTGCTGTTGAGGCCTATACAACAAACAAAGCTCTCCGGGCTGCTGCCTCTCTAGAGAGAAAAAATGCTGATGCCGCCAAGAAGGGCTTGGAGGCTGCCCAGGCTGACAATAGGATCCTGCAGGTGGAAGTGCGAGCGTTGAATCTAAGCTGAGGGCCAAAGATGAAGAGCTGGTGCGGGCCCGGGACGAGCTCAAGAGGAAAGAAGCTGAGTGGGAGGTCGAGAGGGACACAATCCGAATTAAGGGGGTCGGGGATTGCGCCGAGATCATCCCGATGGTATTGCCCAGCCTTGATATGGGACCTATCCACGCGGCCATCCGCTTCTGCAAGGGGGAAATCTTAGAAGAAGAGTTTAAAGAATGGACTGCCCCATTCTCTCGAAGAAGTGATGGACCCCGATCCTATTTTGATCGCCCCGGCTCCTGAAGAGGACCGATCTGAGGCTCCTGCTCTTGAAGAGGTTCGGTCTGAGGTTCATGTTCCTGCTTATGAAACCGTAACTTTCGGGGCCTCCCAAGCCATCCCTGTGGAATCCATTGTCCCTTCTCCCGAGGCCGAGCCCAGCCAGTTGCCACCCGTACCTGTTGAGGAAGAAACAATTATCCCTGCGCGGGCTGAACTATAGGGGTTAACCCGAATGGGGCCCCGGGTAATCCCGAACACACTTTATATTTTTTTTTAGTAATAACTTTTTTTCACGTCCCTATTTATGTGAATATTTTGTATATTTCCCTTCCACTTTTCTTTTTTGATCCTTTTCTCCGGTTGCTCTCCCAAAAACGTCCACTTGAGAACCGACTTCGAGCTAGGAGAAACACTTGGCTCACTGGGGGAATGTTACGTCCCCAGTTTGAGAAGATAGACTCGGTGGGATGTAAACTGACCCCGAGCTGAGATAAACATTTGACTCTGGGGGAATGTTACATCCCCAGGCCAAAAGGACGGACTCGGTGGGACGTAACCCGACCCCGAGCTGAGAGAAACACTTGGCTCTGGGGGAATGTTGCATCCCCAGACCAAAAGGACGGACTCGGTGGGACATAACCCGACCCCGAGCTGAGAGAAACATTTGGCTCTGGGGGAATGTTGCGTCCCCAGACCAAAATGACGGACTCGGTGGGACATAAACCGACCCTGAGCTGAGA
Organism: Zanthoxylum bungeanum; assembly: GCA_019454045.1. NCBI lineage: Eukaryota > Viridiplantae > Streptophyta > Magnoliopsida > Sapindales > Rutaceae > Zanthoxylum > Zanthoxylum bungeanum. The sequence continues at coordinate 3,227 of SKCR01050073.1, read as the reverse complement.
GAAACACTTGGCTCTGGGGGAATGTTACGTCCCCATACCAAAAGGACGGACTCGGTGGGACATAACCCGACACTGAGCTGAGAGAAACACTTGGCTCTGGGGGAATGTTACGTCCCCAGACCAAAAGGACGGACTCGGTGGGACATAACCCAACCCCGAGCTGAGAGAAGCACTTGGCTCTGGGGGAATGTTACGTCCCCAGAACAAAAGGACGGACTCGGTGGGACATAACTCGACCCCGAGCTGAGAGAAACCACGTGGCCTCGGCGGAATGAAATCCAGCCCCGAGCCGAATAACTAAGTGGTCTCGGCGGAATGAAATCCATCCCCGAGCTGATTAACCAAGTGCCTTGGCGGAACGAATCCAGCCCCGAGCCGGTTAATTCTTTGGATTTTATTCAGAAGGGAAGTGGATCCTCTTTTGAAGCCCTATCAGTTTTGGCATGGGCGTCCCCTTGTCAAACCTGATGAAAACGAAAACAAAACCTTGGAAAATGAAATCAGAACGCGGGGGTGATTTAACACTTATCCAAAAACAACAGCAGGGATGCCTCAAAACAGCGTCATGTTTGAGGTCTCCAAAACACAATTCTGAACCTTTCAATTCAGAGTCCCGGCGAACCAGGATTTGGATCAAAGAGCGTTTAAAATGGTAAGGGCACATCCTCTATACTTCAGGTCTCCATGGAGCCTGTGTACTGTTCGAGGGCTCCTCCTTACAACGCTGGAGCAAGCATACGCTACGAGGGCACAATCCCTTCTCGTGCTATACTTCTCTTGGATCCAAGTGATCAAGGAAATAGGGATCAAAGAGCGTCCGAGACATTAAGGGCATTTTCCTCCTTATGTTCGGTAACACTGGAGCAAGCAATCGCCATGGGGGTATCATCCATCCCCGTGCTATGTTTCCCACGGATCCGAATAATCAAGGAAATAGGGATCAAATAGTGTCCGAGACATTAAAGGCATTTTCCTCCCTATGTTCGGTAACACTGGAGTAAGCAATCGCCACGGGGGCATCATCCCTCCCCGTGCTATGCTTCCCACGGATCTGAATGATCAAGGAAATAGGGATCAAAGAGTGTCTGAGACATTAAGGGCATTTTCCTCCTTATGTTCGGTAACACTGGAGTAAGCAATCGCCACGGGGGCATCATCCATCCCCGTGCTATGCTTCCCACGGATCCGAATGATCAAGGAAATAGGGATCAAAGAGTGTCCGAGAGATTAAGGGTATTTTCCTCCTTATGTTCGGTAACACTGGAGTAAGCAATCGCCACGGGGGCATCATAACTCCCCGTGCTATGCTTCCCATGGATCCGAATGATCAAGGAAATATGGATCAAAGAGTGTCTGAGACATTAAGGGCATTTTCCTCCTTATGTTCGGTAACACTGGAGTAAGCAATCGCCACGGAGTTATCATCCCTCCCCGTGCTATGCTTCCCACGGATCCGAATGATCAAGGAAATAGGGATCAAAGAGTGTCCGAGACATTAAGGCCATTTTCCTCCTTATGTTTGGTAACACTGGAGTAAGCAATCGCCACGGGGGCATCATCCATCCCCGTGCTATGCTTCTCACGGATCCATTGGGTAGGCAAAATGTATGGGAACGCATTCCTTGCGTTGTATTTCTCACACCGGTTAGGCAAGTTATCCTTCGGGGGCACTCCCTCCCCGTGATTACTATCCTGGAATGTCCCCCGTAAATATAAGTTGTAGGGTAGTTACGCTCCGGCTACTGCGAAGGGTTCTCGTGCTCATTTATACTTCTTATCCCTTGATGTGGTCTTGGTTTTTGAATAGTGGAGCGAGTTAGGTCGGATTGTCTATGCCCGGGATTTTTATGGTAGCACTTGTGATCGGTCTGTCATGGGTTTGATGCCTCGACCTCTTATCATCCCTCCCTATCGAGTATGTCCAAGGAATTTTCAATATGGCTTTCAATTTTAATTAAAAGAGTGGGTGGAAATTTTCTTTTTTTTTGGGAAAGAGAAAATTTTATTCATATTTAGGGACTTACTACCCTCTCTACAACTCTCTGCGGGGTATCTCGAGAGGGGTTTTACACTGTGCTCTTAACCCTTGTTGGTTTGCTGAAAAAAAAAAAAAAAAGGGAATCTATTGGAAATACTTTCTTAGCATCTCGGCATTCCAAGGTTTCCTTAATCGGGTGTCGTCCATCTGTTCTAAAATATAGACCTCTGGCCTTACCACCTCGACAATTTTGTAGGGCCCTTCCCATTTGGCGCCTAATGAACCTTCCTCTGGCCTTCAGGTGTTCAGGGTGACCTTTCTTAATACCAAATCGCCTGGAAGAAAGGCACAGGTCCGAACTCTTTTGTTGTAGAAGCGGGCAATTCTTTGTTGATAGATTGATGTTTTCATAGTCGACTTCTCCCTCTTTTCTTCGATTAGATCGAGGTGACTTCTGATAAGTTCTTCATTTCGTTTGTCCTCAAAATGACGGACCCTGTGGGTAGTCATTCCGATCTCTGCTGGGATGACTGCTTCGCATCCGTATGATAAGGCAAATGGAGTTTCCCCTGTAGATTTTTATAGGTTGTCTGATGTGCCCACAACACTTCCGGTAATTCCTCGACCCATAAGCCCTTGAAGGATCCGAGCCAAGCCTTAAGATTTGCCTTAATGGTTTTTTTTGTGGCCTCAACCTGCCCATTTGACTTGGGATGGGCTGGTGAGGCGAATTGTAAGGCGATCTGGAGGTCTTCACAGAGCTTCCGAAAGCCTTTTCTATCGAACTGCTTTCTGTTATCTGTGATGACGGCTCGAGGGATTCCGAACCTGCAGATAATATTTTTCTTCAGAAATTTTGTAGCCTTCTTCTCTGTGATGGTGGATAGGGGTTCCGCTTCCACCCATTTGGTGAAATAGTCTATGGCCACAATGGCGTACTTCGCATGTCCTCGTCCCCTTGGCATTGGTCCGATGATATCTAGACCCCACTGAGCGAATGGCCAGGGACTGGACAGGGTGGTTAACTGCTCTGCTAGTTGGTGGTGAATATTGGCATTCTTTTGGCATCCTTCGCATTTCCGGGCCACTCTCATGCCGTCCTGATGCATAGTCGGCCAATAGAACCCTTGCTTTAAAGATTTAAAGGCCATCGATTATCCTCCGGTGTGACTCCCACAGATGCCCGCATGAATTTCCCTGAGTACATAATCAGCCTCTTCTTCCGCTAAACATCTTAGGAGGGGTACAG
>SKCR01050072.1:0-45911 GCA_019454045.1 Zanthoxylum bungeanum | reverse complement strand
ATAATAATTCAGATACCGGACAAACAATATTAGAGATGTATATTGATAAGACAGATTTACAATAATACTAAGGAATAGTCAGCATAACAGATAGTAACCGTGCTTTTAATTTTTTTTTGATTTTATAGTGACTTTTTTTTTTTTGGCTTTAAGTGTTTTTATATAAGTTTTTTTGTGTAATATTTTATTTGATTATCATTACTCTTTTAAATAAACTGTTTTAACTTATATTGCCAACATGCTTTTTCCATTTTGCCCGTATTTTTTACCCCTTATTTACTGCCCTCTCCTTTTTGGTAAAATCAAGGTGAAATAATAACTTGCTGAAATGTGAACGAATAAAACAACTCTAAGTGAGTTGTATCGTCGAATTAATATGGAGTGAGTGATGATAATGAAATAGCTAATTAAGGTAAATAGAGTAATTTGGCATCTATTGAGTCTTTGCATTGTCTATTTTCATTAGTGGGTAATTTAGAGAGAGAAAGCAAAGCAAATCAATTGAAGGATGCTTTTCGATTTGGTTAACGTGCGAAAATTTTAACAAAGAAAGAGATGGTTCTTTCGCATAAATGGTGTTGCTTTAAACAACTAATTACAAAAAGATTGATGGCGCATTTGATATTCAAGAAAATACAGTAAAAAGCAGGGGTGGCAATTCGAATTTACAGATCGAATTTGAATCGAATCCTAAACGAATCGAATCCTAAACGAATCAGGTTAAATTTATATGTATTCGAATTCACTTAGTTTATTATTCGAATCCTAATATTAGAATTCGAATTCGATTAATTTATTAACCGAATAGTCTATTTGATTCGATTAATCCGTATAATATATGGAGTGAATCGAACGTGAATTCGTTTACCATTCGTTTATTAAATGAATATTTGATTCGATTCATAAAACAAAATTAATAATTGATTCGATTCGATTCGTTTACTATTTATTTATTATTATAATTTTTATATAAAAATCAATTAAATAAAATAATAAAAAATAGAGTAATAAATATATATTAATATTTAATAATAAATTAGTTTAATAAATTAATCTTATGAATAATTTAAATAATAATAAACTAATAATATAATCCTTGATATTTAATAAACCTAAATAACAATATATTTTGTAGATTATATAATATGTCTATTTATAACAATATATGTATAAAATTACATGCTAAACGTTATAATTTCAAAAGTTTATCAAATGTTATGGTTAAATAATATTTTAATTTTAAATGAAGGATACATGAATCTTAATCAGATTGATCTTTATTCAATCATTTTATGATCCTTTTAATAAATAAATTTTAAATGAATTAATCGAATCAATGAGCTCAATCATTATTCTATCATTTTATTTAGTGAAAACGAATCGAATTCATCATTTTATTAAACAAATCAATTTTTTCAAATCCTTATATTTTTAATTCGCGTCGAATCGAATCAAATATATGGATCATGATCCTAATTGCCACCCCCTAATACAAAGTAAGTAAATAATATTTCAAAAATAAAATTAAAGAACAATACGAAAAAGAAAAGGAAAAAGAAAAAGCAAGTTGTTTAAAGAGAGGAAGTGGGAGAGAGAGAGCAAGTAATAGTTGAATTTTAATTATTTATTATTATATATAAAAATGTGATAGAAAATTATAAAAATTAATGAGTACAAAAAAACATCAACATTCAATCTAAATTACGTGAAACTGCCCTCATCTATACTGTATTGGGCAGTGAGGTATTTACTCTCGAATCATTTTTCCCTTACTAATACCTTTTTGTAAACCCTCTTAAGTCTCTCTCTTTATCGTAGGTTCTCTCTTTTTTCTTTAATTACTCAACCTGCATCAATATTGAAAAAAGGAAAAAGAAAAAGAAAAGAAAACTTATAACTTCTGATCTTTGATGTGGGCTTACATGATCAGAATTCTCAGTGTTTGACCGGAGAAAAAAAATGTGGGATCTCAATGACTCGCTAAAAGATATTGAGGAATCTGAAGCTTGCTCTTCGCAAAAAACTTCAATAGATGGTGATGACGAGAGGGGCAAACAAGTGGGATCCGTTTCAAATTCAAGCTCTTCGGCTATGGTGATCGAAAACGGATCCGACGAAGAGGTTGGTGCTGCTGAGAGAAGATTACATATTAGCAGCAGTGGCAGTAAAATATTTGGTGTATGTTTGTCTTCTCAAGGGGAAGAAGAAGCCATGGAGAGTGACCCCCCGGTGACCCGGCAGTTTTTTCCGGTTGATGATCATCCGGAGCAGCATCAGAAAACGGGGGCCACATCTGGAGGGTTTGGGTTCCCTCGGGCTAACTGGGTTGGTGTCAAATATAACCAATCGGATCATCCTATTGAGTCGGGAAAATCTATTGAAGCTCCTCAGCCGGTGAAAAAAAGCAGGCGTGGACCGAGATCAAGGAGCTCTCAGTATAGAGGCGTTACGTTTTATAGAAGAACTGGAAGATGGGAATCTCATATATGGTTTGTTCATTGATTTTTCTTTTATTGTTCATAATAAAAGTGCAACTTGGTTATATATTTTGAGGTCTCTTACTGTGTGTTTTATCATAATTTTGTTTTTTGGTTTATGTTTCAGGGACTGTGGGAAACAAGTTTATTTAGGTATGTGGGGGGAATTTTCAAGTTATATTTTATTTTGTGTTTGATTGTTGAAACAACATGTTACGTGTTTATGAGATTGGTGTTTGTGTTTTAGGTGGATTTGACACAGCACATGCAGCTGCTCGGTGAGTTATTAATTGCTCCCTATTCTTTTTAACAAAGGATTTTAATTTGGGATAAGAATTCAGTGTTGAGGTGTGCAATTTTTTTTTGTTTTGCAGTGCATATGATAGGGCAGCTATCAAGTTCCGGGGAGTGGAGGCAGACATAAACTTTAGTATACAAGATTATGAGGATGTCTTGAAACAGGTAAGAGTAAAGAGAGAGAATAAATAAATTAAAAGAGTAGTAGTTGTGAGTAGTCTATAACTTTTTTCTTATCTTGAACAGTAGTAACTTATCTTCTACAGTCTAGTACTTGAAGATAGATAGGAAATTATCATTTTTGCACTCAAAATTTATTTTTCATTTTCCCACCTACAGTTTTTAATGTGTATCAATTTCGTCAAAACTCGTGTTGAATAATGATAATTTCCCTTATAATTCGTGTATAAATTGATAAATTTTCAGTAAAATTAATATATCGGAAGACGCTTCAAGTGAAAAATGGAATACTTAAAAAAAAAAAATCAGATTTTTATGAAATTTCGGATAGAAGAATTATAATTTCCCAAATAGATATATGCTCTTAGTTTATTTTGATATTATGAAAAGGGAAAGAATATGAGTTTTACATAAGGAAAGAATCTTGTAATGTTGTATCATAACAGATGAGCAATTTAACCAAGGAGGAGTTTGTGCATGTACTTCGCCGACAAAGCACCGGTTTCCCTAGAGGAAGCTCCAAATATAGAGGAGTTACTTTGCACAAATGTGGAAGATGGGAAGCTCGTATGGGTCAATTTTTAGGCAAAAAGTAATTCCCCCAGCTGAATTTCCTATGTATTATTTGCTTCGTTCGTTTACTAATTTTCTTCTAAAATCTAGTAATGTTAATTTAATCCTTGTTTCAGGTACGTTTATTTGGGCTTGTTTGACACCGAGATCGAAGCTGCAAGGTCAGTGAGTAGATTTCATTTATAATTCTGTGTGATCTCTCTTAGGACATATGAGAAATTAATGCTCACTTTAAAAATTCTGTCATATATATATATTTTTTTTGTAGGGCTTATGATAAAGCCGCAGTTAAGTGCAATGGCAAAGATGCTGTCACTAATTTTGATCCCAGCTTATATGAAGATGAGCTTAAAGCCTCTGGTAAGTAATTAATGAAGGATATTTACTCATCCCTTCCCTTCTCATACCTGCAATGGCGGGAATTTTCGTGCCCCTTATTTTTCTTTTAATTATTAACTAGACATTGACGCTTAGTCAGAAATTTTACTATGTTAAAATTTTCAGGTCATAGTGCAGATCACAATCTTGATTTGAGTTTGCGCAGTTCAGCTTCTATACAAAGCAGTATGGACTCATATAACAGGAGGCCAAATACAGGAATGGATGTGCCTTCAGCATCCTTATTGCCGGAAGAAGCTGAATGGGACACTGGGGGTTTCAGGCCTAACGTTTATAATCAATCAAATTTTCAAGTAGGTATAGCAAATTATGTAATTTAACTAATTTAAATCAGTTACTTTTATGTTTTCACTAAACAAAGTTTCTTTTTTTTTTTTCTTTTTTTTTTCCAATTTTGTAGACTCAGTTAATTCAAGGCAGCAGTAGTAAGAGAGGCCGAGTTGGGAATGATCTCTCACTATCAAAAAATGATGATCATCAACAATGGCAATCCGGTGCTCATATGTTTGCAACTGCTGCAGCATCATCAGGATTCCCGCAGCAGATTAGATCCTCCTCACACTCTCAGAATTGGCTGCAGACAAATGGGTTCCATTCTCTCATGAGACACTCCTCATAATATTCTTAACCATCATCTAAATATCTCTCATCAATTCCACAAATGTTTGCTTATAAGCAAAGCATGCATAAAAAAGAAGAGCCAAAACACTTAGAGAACAACAACAAAAAAACAAAAAAAACAAAAAAAATTAAAAAAGGAAAAATAAAATATTAAAATCCCTACTACCCCCTCTGGGAAATGGAATATGAGTTGGTCAATGGGTCAAACTAACATACAGACGAAATCTTCAACTAGATTTTTTTTCCTTTCCGAATTCTGATTAAAACTGTTGATGAATTAAGTCTGACGTGTATTGCTTTGCCGCCCTATATACTGCTTTCTTTTGTGGCCCTATTTTTCATCATTTGCTTGCTTCATAGCATTTCTTAAATATCTAATTTTCTGTATTTTGTTTTTTCGTAAGTTACTTCCTGTAATAGTACTTACGGGTAGAGTTGTGTTGGTCGGGATCTGTTAATTTCAATTATGTTTTGATTATAAATTTGAAATGAAAAAATTATCTCAAATATTATATCGGTTTTTGAATTATGATCTTCCATTGAATAGTTCGATGTCTCGATTCTTGGCAAAAATCGTCATTCAAATGAAAAAATCATCCCGAATTTTAGTTTGAATAATTTATTGGGAAGAAAAATTATCTTAAATATCAATAGAAATTCTTAATCAAAATAAAAAATAAAATGTATTAAATTTCATATCAAACCGTATGTCGCGAGTTCATGATAAATTTACTTGGCTGATTTTTAAGTGCCCTAGTACAACGATAACATAAATATACGTACAATGATCAATGCATTATGCATCATGCATTTGAAGTAACAGATAGTAAAATGAATTCTAAGATTAGATTTTCAAAAACAGGCAAGTAATTCAGATATATGAGAATGAAAATGATATAAATACAGATGAATTATATATATTTAATCATAAATATATTAAAATAATATTATTTTAATAACAGTTGGATTTATTAAAAGGGTGGAAATGGTTTCTTGGAATTATCACAGGAGAGTGATGAATAGTCACTGTCATTTGTGTCCTTTGAATCAGTACACTTGGCCAAAACAGTCAGAAATGACAGAGAGACTAATCACTTAACACAAAAAACCCTTTTAAGGGTCCACTGCAAATTTTATAATATAAAACAGAGAAATATCAGGGATCAAAAGAGGGAAATGGGGTCAAGATTCCCATTAGGGTTCAACCGTTTTTCACTTTTAGGAGGAAAATTATTTATAAAAATGGTGATGAATTTAAAAATGAGTATAAAAACATGAAAAGATGATTAAAAAGGTGTTTGTGATGAATTTTGCATACGGGTTCAAATTCAAACTTGGGTTCTAAAACTACAAATGGTATCAATGTTTTTAGTCTGTGAGTATCTACGAGGAACCAATGGGTGTTTTGAATATTGAAGGAAATTCCCATGAACAACATTTTGTTTTTTGTTTTGTTTTTTGTTTTGTTTTTTGTTTTGTTTTTGTTTTTTTTTTTTTTAATAAGATGATAATTGATAAGTGGGTAATTGATCAGTTCAATATTATATCATTAATATGCGATACATTAAGATATTGCAAAAGGGTTTAAAATGTATAAAATATTAAAATACGAAGTGCTATCTCGTCATCTAGGACGTCACTATAAATATTTTATTAGCACTATGCTTGATATTTTCTTCAACTTGCAAAGCTTAAAATGAGCAGAAGCTATTAGAAAATATTAGGAATCTCATTCTCGACTATGCTATTAATAAAATCTCTTTTATCAATATTAAATCTAATTTAAATTTGGGTTTTTAAATTTTTTTTTTTCGTATCAAGTCCTAAATGACGGATTATGAGATAGTCCGTATATGCGTTTAGTTGAGATTCTAAAATTTACACCAAAATTTAGACTCCAAGTTTGAGATTTTTTTAGTTCATAAGTTTATTAGTAGAGACTACACTTTAAGAACTCGTTTATAAGTCCTAAAACTCAAGGTGGCCATGCAAGTTTAAAATGTTTGAATTTAATTGTCTCACATTTTAGGGAAGTACCAATTCAAGTTAATACACATATATAATACAATCATACATATATATTTTTTATCCCATCTTTTGTGTGGTGTTGTCATGTGTCACTTTAAAATTTTGAAATATTTGGTGTAATTAATAAGTTAATGAATTTATCTAATGAATATATTTTCCATTTCTAGGTAAATGAACTTGATATAATGAATGTATTTGTCATTTTTAGGAGGTGATTGAAATTGACTTAATAAATGAATTTATTATTTCTAAATTAATGAATGTCTAGGAGGTGAATAAATGTGATATAATTCATTTATAGGTAATAATTTTTCTATTACAATTAATGAATTGAGTTTAATGTAATGAATTTGTTATTGTTATCACTATAAATTTATGCAAAATCTTATATGAATGTCAACGGATCTACTAAAATGACACATGTTATCTAAGCATGTTAAAGATCTAAAATTGACTAGAATACATGTAATTATGAAGTCATATTCGTATTTATGGGGCAATTGAAATTTGAAATATTGGAAGGCTTATAAAAATACATAATGTAATTTCCAAGGCCTAGACCCATATTTGACGGATAAGATGTCCTGTTAAAACGCTATTTTATGTTGTCTTTTCTTTTGGATGATTAAGACATTATGATTTTTTTGGTATTTTTAATTTATCCTTTCATTTACTTCGAATAGTTTACAGAATATTTATCTCATGTATGTGTTACATTAAAATATACTATTCACTTATAATGTTTATATTCTATAATTGCAGCAATACGCAGGTAGTCATCTAATTCTTATTGGAAATACACAAGAGATCAATCTGCATATTTAATCAAAATGAAATTAATTGCACACCCAAAAAAAAAGTAAAAAAATTCTTCTCTCGCAACCTTAAAATTACATTTTTTTTTTTACGAGAATGTGTAGTGTGTAATCCATCTAAATTGCTTTATCTTTTATACGAGACCCTATATCCAACGGCTCTTTATTCTATTTCTTTTTTCAGCATTATATCAAAGTGTTTCATTTCCATGTAATAAAAAAAATAGGCAGACGAATGACATCTACTCAAGCAAAGAATCACTCATTGGCGCTTCACAAAGCCAATAGTCACTCCAATAAAATATTGTTGTTCCATCGTGGGCAATTTAGTAATCTACACAAATACAAACGACAACCATCTTACATACAGAGTTGGTAGGAGTCGGAATTTTGATATTTCTGATTTTGTTTTAAATATGAACTTATAACGAAAAATCGTATCAAATTTTGTTTTTATTTTTGTTAAAAATGCCAGAACTTTTTCAAAGTTTTTAACTGAAATAAAAAAAACATATTAAGTTATAATGTAAACGAAATAAAATTTCGATCGAGATTTGAATTTGATACTACCCTATTTTCATGACTATTTTTAGGAAAAAATAAATAAATAAAGGAAAAAAAAAAAAAAAAAAAACAAAGTGAGTGTGCTTGTAGAAAGTTCAAATCGCATTAGATTCGTTACTTTGCATCAGATTTACGAAACACTGTCATTTCTGAGAGTGACAGATGCATCTCTCAAGCAAAAGTCAAAAAAGCAGGAAAGAGAAGAACGAAACTTAAAGCACGTGATGCTAAAAAAAAAGATGGGTAAGTAAGTGAGAGAGAAATAAGAATAAATAAAAGGTCAAGTTATAAAAGAAGAAAGAAAACCGGTTGCCTATATTTGTTTTTTTTTGTTTTGTTTTTTTACTTGATTCCTATATGTTAGTTTCATTTTTGTTGACAATATCCGTAATAAAATAAGTTCATTTGAGTTATAATAAGTCTTGAAGAACTTAGAGCAATTGACTGGTATTTGGCAAAGCTGGAGCAAATTTGTTAGTGCTGCGTTCATTAAAGCGTTCGAACGTGTGGCGTTAGTGGCACGTTCGCTGTTAGGTTCGAACGAAATATTCCAGAGAGCAAATGTTCGTGGTGCATTCGAGTAAGCTTTCGAACAAACCTTTCCAGAGAGCACACGTTCATAGCGCATTCGAGTGGCGTTCGAACTCCCATGCGGAACTAAGTTATTTTGGACACATTTTTAACCTAATTTGATATTGGGAAGCATCTCTTTTTACCCTACCTTTATAAAGCACATATAGCCACATTTCCCATGTGTTGAAAAAATATTCCTCTGAGCCACAAAACCTTCATAGCTTTCAACCTACTTGTTCATCACCTTGAAGACTTCTTTGAATCTCTTATCTTCGTGTTTCCTGGCGATATAGAACTTTTATAAACCATAAAAACAAACAACCCAACTTCCTAACCCTTCAGAGTTCTCTAGAAGGAAGATTGGCAGTTGGAGTTCTGAAATTCAGAGCTGCATAGTTGATTCACTAAGAGACTTCAGAGGTTCTGAAGAAAACCATGGTGTGCGGGCTTGAGGAGTTCCTTGAGTTCTTGCAGTCTAGAGGTACTAGAGTCGGTGGAGTTGCCGCCATAGGTCTTTTACCATAACTGTAAGTTTTTATCATAGTGGATTTTGGGCTGGTAGCCGAAATACCCGGAGTGGTTTTTTACTCGCACGAGTTTTCCAATTCGTCACCAAAATACTTGTGTTAATTTTGTGTGGTTGATATTTATTTTCTGCATTATAATTTATTGCTTGAACATTCTTCTTTGATCTATAAATGTATAGACTTAAGGTTGGGTGGTTGTTAATTTGATTAATCTATAGACATATTAATTGGAATTTGTCTTAGTTAATTGTGATAAATTCCGCATAGGGTCAGAACTTAGGATAATTATGAACTTTCAATTGGTATAAGAGCCTGAATTCGATCATTGACTCGTTAGCTATGGAACGTAGTCAACCGTTGAATTATCCCCCATTCTTTGACGGGACTGAATATTTACATTTCAAGGTTCGCATGAGAGAGTTCTTGAGATCCTTAGATGAGAGGGTCTGTATGACAGTTGAGTACATGTGAAAACCTCATGTGGTTATGATTGATGAGGTCTCTTCCCTTAAAGAAAAACTGACTTGGACCAAAGATGAATTTGACGCTAGCAACAGGAAAAACAAGGCAATTAATGTCGTTCATGGTGCTGTTTGCTCGGCTGAATTTAGGAGAATCTCTATGTGTGAGATAGTCAAGGATGCTTGAGACATCATTCAGACTGTATATGAGGGCACATTGTCTGTTAAAAATAATAGACTCCAGGATCTTGCTACTGAGTTTGAGGTCACCCAGATGAAAGATGATGATACATTTGATGAGTTCTACGCCGAGATTTACGATGTTGTTAACTCAAGCTTTAACCCATGAGAGACTATTCCTACTAATAAGATAGTAATGAAATTCCTTAGATCCTTGCCTGATAAGTTCCTACCGAAGATTACTGCCATCGAGGAAAGCAATAACCTCGATCAGCTTAAACTAGACGACCTAGTAGGAAAGCTGCAAGTTTATGAGAAGAAGCTTCCTGGCTATAAAAAGCCCAAAACCATAGCGATAAAAACCAAAAATGAAGTTGCTCATGATCCTTCCAGCAATGATGATGATACCCTCACAGATCATGATTTGACCATGTTTGCAAAGAAGTTTTTGAAATTTCTTAAGCTGGAGAAGAATGGTCGTAGCGGTAATAGAGATAGGGAAGATGAGCCTAAAGAGAGTATGCACAGTAGGAGGGAGTCTATAGAGGATAGAGGTAGTAAACCTCAAGGTATCCAATGTCATAAGTGTGATGGTTATAGACATATTCGATCTGAGTGCCCCACATACCTTAAGGCTAAAGGTAAGAGAGCCATGGCAGCCTCATTTAGTGATTCAGAAGGTGGCTATATTTCTGATGAGTCTCATAAGAATAAGAGAAACTATATGACTTTTGTTGCCAGTGTGACTGATGAGAGAGAGAATGATGTTAATGATGCTGATTCAGAAGTCTCTCTCGATGAGTCTATAGATGAGGATAGTCTTCAGGTAGCTTATGTTGAACTATTTAATGAGAGTTTAGCTATCAAGAAGACAAACATAGAGGTCAATAAGAGGCTGAAGGAAGTAGAGCTAGAAAAGAATGAAGCTCAAGCTAAGTTTGAGCAAAGCCTTATGATGATTGATGACCTTGAGGAGAGGAATAAAGGGCTAGTTGATAGGGTCCAATCCATAGAAACTGAACTTGAAGATGCTAGAACCCAGTTGTCTGCATTTTCTAGTGGGAATAAAAAATTAGACCGCATGTTAGGGATTAATATTGAGCCTAATTGTGATAAGACGTCATCATCTAGAGCTGTGTCGGTCCCTCCTAAACATGACTTAGGTAAGAAGCCCGTTGAGTGTTGTCATATGATTCCTCAGTTTATTCCTCGTTATGTGTCCTAACCTCTATCTAGAGGTGTGGTGGGTAAACCTCGCTCTCATTCGAGGTTTGTGCCTGTTTTCCATCACTGTGGCAAGGCATGACACATTAGGCCTAAGTGCTTTATGTTGCATAAACATAAGAAAAGGCCTAAAAATGTGTCACCTAGATTTGATTCCTCAAATCTAGTGTCTCAAGTTTCTGCACTAACCAAACAAGCATAATTTCTTAGTGAGAAACTTGTTGTGTTGACTAGGAATTCTCAAGTGAAAGGATTCCTAATACTGTTTGGGTGAGGAAGCAAGATGATTTCCCATCCACTTCTGAATACATTGACCCTGAAAGACATGATAAGAGTGTACTTCGGTGTAACTATTCTTAGAAGTTGCATTTGTTTTCCCATTGCGCGTGTGTGTGCGCGCGTGTGTTTTTATGTTTTTTGCACGTTTATGTTCTTTTCACTGCATATGGGTGTGTGTTATTCTTTGTTATCTATCCCTTGGTATATAGGATGGAAACCTGGAAATAAATTTCATAGCCGATTTCGAATGGACGGTAGTATGATATGCACTCGGGATACAACTCCACTTATCATTGGATATTGACAAGCCATTGCGTGTCTTTATATTTTTTTGTGCGTGTTAAAACTAGAAAAAAATAGAAAATGAAAAAGACAAAATATAATTTTTTGGCTTGTTAAGAGCATGAAAAGCTTGTTGCATGTGATCCTAGTATGTATGATATATGTTTATGCATGTGTAATATGCTTTTATTTTTCTTGATGCTCTATATGCATAAGTGTGTGTGGTAAAAACCCTTAGTATATCTTGTGCTTTCACTTCACATACACATTTTTATAATTGTTAAGGCTTGGTCGCATGTATGAGTTTTTGGACGAAAATCTAATCTCTAACATACTTTGCTCACTAAATAGTGTGACTTTTGACTAGATGACCTTGTGCTATCTCCTAGTAACAAAAAAGAGCCATTGGGCCAAAATTCAAAAGATAAGGGTAAAAATCCGTCACTCGAAAAAGTTTTTATTTATGAGCTCATGATATTTAAGGGGAGAATAACATAGCATGCAACCAATGTTACTAATTTTCAGGTCCTAGTGGTGCTGGGTTTGAACATATATTTTGTGGACTTGGTTTGTTAAGAGATAAGATTTTTTTGCCTGTGTCCCGCTCATAAAAAATAAGGTCTTAAGCCTTGATTCTTTGTGCACTTATTTTTCACGCAAGTATTGTTATGTTTTGGTGTTTATGTCAGATGCATACATGTGATATTTATCAAAATATAAAGTGATGCATATTATTTCATGTCATAAACAGCTGATTACTGACTGGGTATCATTGTACTTACTTGAAGTGCTGTTACATTCATATTTTTTCCCCCTTATTGTGTGCATGTATGTGCTTCAAGGTTTTGCATACATATTTTCTTTGCATGTCTATGAATGTTTACTTCCCGTATGATTTTGTGCTACCTTAGTAGAGCAGTTAGTGAGGGGAAGTAAGTCATGTTTGCATATACTCTTGCATGTGTTGTTTATCCTGGTACCTTCACCATTTGTCATTTCGTGACAAAAATAGGGATAGTAGTATATGGTAGAGTAGTAGTATATGGAAGTCGTAGTATATCCATTTGATATCTCAATTTTTAAGGGGAGTAAGATTAATAGGGAGTAGGATATCTACTATCTATTTATACATGCATGAGTTTTATCGTTGTTTTATCTGTTCTTTATAATCCCTGTGATTTTCACGGTATGTTATTGTTTGTGGATCTTTCAGGTAAGCAGATTTGGTAGCTGTGGTGGCATTGATTTCAAGACTACTTTGCTAGGTATTAGATCGAGTGTTATTGTAATAAGTCATTGTCTTGATGGTTGGCGGTTGGCTATTTTCCTTTTTGGGTCTTTTACCGTAGTCTTTGTATTAGGTAGTGTTTTGTCATGGAATGCCAAATGGGGAGATTTTTAGTTCCATTTTTATTGGTAATGTCTGTAATAAAACAAGTTCAATTGAGTTGTAATAAGTCTTAAAGAACTTGGAGCAATTGGACTAGTATTTGGCAAAACTGGAGCAAATTTATTAGTGCTGCGTTCGTTGAAGCGTTCAAACATGTGGCGTTAATGGCACATTCGTTGTTAAGTTCGAACGAAATATTCCAGAGCGCAAACGTTCGTGGTGCATTCGAGTAAGCGTTCCAACGAAACATTTCAGAGAGCAAACGTTCATGGTGCGTTCGAGTAAGCGTTCGAACGAACCTTTCCAGAGAGCATGCGTTCGAGTGGCATTCGAATGCCTGTGCGGAACTGAGTTATTTTGGACGAATTTTTAACCTAATTTGGTATTGGGAAGCCTATCTTTTTACCTTACCTATATAAAGCACATATAGCCACCTTTCTCATGTGTTAAAATGATATTCCGCTGAGCCACAAAACCTTCATAGCTTTCAACCTACTTGTTCATCACCTTGAAGACTTCTTTGAATCTCTTGTCTTCGTGTTTCCTGGTGATACAGAAATTTGGTAAACCATCAAAACAAACAACCCAACTTCCAAACCCTTCAGAGTTCTCTAGGAGGAAGATTTCCAGTCGGAGTTCCGACTTTTAGAGCTGCATATGTGATTCACTCAGAGACTTCAGAGGTTTTGAAGAAAACTGTGGTGTGCGGGCTTGAGGATTTCCTTGAGTTCTTGCAGTCTAGAGGTACTAGAGTCAGTAGAGTTGTCGTCATAGGTCTTTTACCATCACTGTAAGTTTTCTCATATAGTGGATTTTGGGCTGGTAGCCGAGATACCCGAAGTGGTTTTTTACTCGCACGAGTTTTCCACTTCGTCACCAAAATACTCGTGTTGATTTTATGTGATTGATATTTATTTTCTGTATTATTATTTATTGTTTGAACATTCTTCTTTGATCTATAACTGCGTTGACTTCAGGTTGAGTAGTTAACTTGATTAATCCATAGACATGTTAGTTAGAACTTGTCTTAGTTAATTGTGATAAATTCCGCATAGGGTCAGAACTTAGGATAATTACGAACTTTCACTATATTTTTAACAACCATATTTTTTACCAGTACAAAAAATTCATCATGTAACATATGAAAAGTGTGTAAAATGTTAATATTACTGTTGACGGTTGTTTTTCGTTTCAAAGGTAATATGAAAAATTAACCCATTGAACAAACCTCATTCAACAATGACTTTGTTTGGTTAGTAGGGAGCCAAATGCAGACTCAACAAGAAGACATATAAATTACATAGATAAAAATTTATGTGGTTCGGCGGAGAGTGGCCCCAACCAATATTTATGGGAAAAAGTATTTTATTACTGCTCGGGGTCAAGACCGATCGAGATACAAGTGGGGTAGTGATCTTATAAAGAGTTTATAACACATCAGGTCTTACACTAACCCGTTATAATTCTCTCAATGGTCAAACAACTGACCATTTTTCTCTCACTATCACTAGTTTTTTAAGCTCTTTACTCTTTTATCAGTTGTAAGATGCAAAATTTGCTAACCCTTGAATCTGTGGCCTCAACCCATTTATATATACTCACAAATCCATTATTCCATCACCCATGACGTCAGCTCATGTCACTCTGTCATCATTACAGTAACAACTTTCTTCAACTATCCATAATTCGACCAATCAGATTAGCCCTTTTCATTATCACTGCTTCGGCCTATGGCGGCTCTGGTCGGCCACTTCCCTGCCACTTACCTACCCTATAGCAACCTCTGGTAGCCTATGAAAACTCACATGGGCTAATTTCATGGTGAATCACTGTTTTCCCATAGTCATCATTAGCATTGTAGAAAAATATCTTCTCACTTTATGGCATGCGTCACTTGACTCAAACACAAATTGACCAGCGATCCCAATTCCGTTCCTTGGGTAGGCATACCGAGGTGGATGATACTGGTCATAATTTTCTTCTAGTTTCTCAATAAGGTCGGGTTCATAAATAATGACCACCTTGGGTCGGCTTCCATAAATACTCAAATGAGCCTAAATCTAACACTTATTCTTTTGGTCTAGTCGGATCAATAGCTCACTTCGTCCTCAGCTTACTCTGCCTTTTTGAGAACTCCTATGTATAGTGGTGTTGGGCCTCTATGCTGACTTCAGCCTCTCTAGGACTTTAGACCATTATCATCATCTTTTGTCCAAGTACAAACCTCATTCTACCCTCTTCCGTATTTGAACTTCCTCGGGGTGAAAAACCACCATCAACATATGTCATATATTTCACGTTATCAACGAGTTGATGAGTTTATTTTAGAAACTTTAATAAGAGATGGTGGTGCTCGATGGTGAGATCGACCCGGTGTGCTCGGGCTACGGTCTCCGTATCTCAACCTTCCCAAGGCTTATGTGTTGCCAAATATTCCCTTTTTGAAAGTTGCATTTTCATCTACCACCTTTTAAAAGAAATTCATATGGTTCTGAATCGTCCATAGGAAGATTTGAAGGCATAATGGTCTTCTTTAAATGCCTATAAAATCCATCAAATCATCTTATGCTTTGTCTCCCCAACGTGCCAAGTGTCGTCTATCCGTGACTTACGCTCCAAAACTTGAACAGCCATGATCAACTAAGCTCGCGGCTCCAATCTAAGCCTTCCATTTGAACCCAACGGTTGTGATTGACCAAACACGTGTTA
Organism: Zanthoxylum bungeanum; assembly: GCA_019454045.1. Classification (NCBI taxonomy): domain Eukaryota; kingdom Viridiplantae; phylum Streptophyta; class Magnoliopsida; order Sapindales; family Rutaceae; genus Zanthoxylum; species Zanthoxylum bungeanum. The sequence continues at coordinate 30,332 of SKCR01050072.1, read as the reverse complement.
TCAATCCCCTATTCTTGCTTCAATCTGACGACCAAAATTAGCCTGAGTAGCTTATTTTTATTCCGTTTCTCTTTATTCCTCAACTTTACAACTCATCTTCCTCTCAAGTGGCGTTTTAATTCCGTGCGATCTTTGCAACTCCCTTGCTTTTTCAACAACTTCGAGCATTTTTCTTCATCACCAACCTCTAATACCGAAAGTAAGTACTTTCATAATCCCTAATGTTACTTTGTTCATGATGAGCATACTTAGTACTTAAATTGATATGCGATGACTGATGAATTTGATGGTGTATTTGTGATATTTTATGGGTTCTTATGGTTTAATGGTAGTTTTGATTTTTTCTGCTATGTACATATGTTTTTAGTCATAATATGGATATAGGGGTGTGCGTTTTTGGGTATGTGTTTGGATGTAAAAAGTCTGTGTTTTTTAGGTTTTTTGGCGTGTTTACCCTAGTAGTATTTGCAAATTTAACGTTTTGCCACTGTTAGAGCACTTATAGCTTTTTAGAGTTAGTCACTTGGTAGAGATAATGATATAAAGAACCCTAATAAATGCATATTAACTCTACTAACCATATGAGTAGTCTAAAAAAACTCTCAAGTTACCTTGAACTAACCTTTTCCCTTGGTCGCTCGTTGGCAGGAATGTCAAACTCTGATTGTTCTTCCCCAAATCCCCTCAACGTCCTTACTCCTCTTGTATCTGCGCCCCCACTTCAGACTGACCCCATCAACGTGGAGGGCGGTGATTACCACATCCCAACTCCATCTGAAGAGGAGAATGAGTCCTATACGGACTGGATAGCCCGACCCAACCCGATGCCTATACCTTGGACTTCATCATTTTGGACATGGACATAGCTTCCTTCATCACTCCAACGGATCTAGAGCAGCTTAGGGAAAGATTCAATATTCCCGAGCAGATTATTCTAGAGGTGTCTGACGAATGAGATTACGCCAGATTACCAAAAGGTGATATGGTGGCTCTCTACGCAACTTTATTTGATTGTGGCCTCTGTTTTCCCATGCAAGGGTATTTTTCCAAGATACTGTCAGAAAAGAACCTCGCCCCGTGCCAGTGAAATTTGAATGGGTGGGGGGTACTGGCCAGACTCTATGTGATTTGGAGCTGAGCTGATCTGGGTGAGCCCTCAGTTCAAGAAATGAAGAGGCTTTGCCATATGAATGCCAACCGAAAGGATCATAAAAGTTAATATTACATGTCCCAATATGTGGGGCATAAGCCTTTAATTACAAATCTCCTGGCCATCAAAAAATTCTTTAAGGACAAATGGTTATGAGTTAGGGGGCATGAGGCAGAACCCAGACCATCTCAGGTGAAGAGATCACCATCCCCACTGTCTTCCGCACTGGAGTTAATGTCCCATCCTCAATTTTTCTTATGGTTTCCTTCCTTAGGTTCCTACTAGCCCAAATTTACCATTTGTAGCCTGCTGGGGGACCTCTAAAAGTTCGTCATGAAGTCAGGGTTAGAGTTAGGGTTGCATCTCAAATCACCGGCCACTACAAGGATCTCATCAGCCCTTCCAACTTTGCCGATGCGAGACTAATCTCGGGCACTCCACCACATTCTTTCAGGAAAACCGATAGATATTAGCCCACTGATCCATTTTGTTGCTTTCGATTTTTTGTTCATCATTGTTTATCGTGCTTGATTGTTTATTAATTTCTTACCCGTTCCTTTATCCCTTTCACACCTAACACTTCTATTTTTACTGATATGTTTAGTAAGAGGCAAACTCCACTTCACGTAGCGTGCGGTGCCATGCGCAAGTCCTTGGGTGGACCAAGTAGTACCCGTGCCCGAATCACTACCCCCATCCCCGTATTGGAAAAATAAAAAGGGACCTGTACACTACACCCACCGCATTCCAAACCGTCCACATACCACCACCAGCCCAAACCTGCCAAACTCCAACACTAGCACCTCAAACTTCCAAAAGGCGCTTCCATCAGGTCGGAAGCAAGGCTCTTGAAGGCATTCTTGAGCAGGGTCCTCAAAAAAAGGCCCAAGCCTGGCAGAAGCAAATCTACAGTTTCCTCGGCTACAAAGAAAGGATCAACCTATATCATGGGGTGAAAGATTTCCCTAATGACATGAGGGAGAGTGTGGCTCACCTCCTTCCAACCAACAACCACTTATTCCAGAACATGGACCTAAATAGGGCAGTGGCCTATGAGTCCATCTCCCTTAATGAGGTCATCCAAAAAGTGGGCTGTCTCCAAGCCAAGGTAATTTATTACTTAGCTTCAAATTTTTGCCGCTTGCCAATAATTATATTTTACTGGTAAACTGACATGATCCCTTGATATACAATTGATGTACCTTATGGCCACGAACATAGATATGGTCTCAAGCACCATTGCCGAGAGTAGCCAGACCCAAAGGCTTTAAAGCCAACTCACTGAGAAGGATAAAAAAGATGAATAAAAAGTTGGAGGATGCTAAAGCGAGACAAATTATCTCTGCCACGTAATTGAAATCACAATGAAGGAAATAGATAAGGCCCGGGTTGAGGATGTTTCAAAAACTCATGAAATCAAATTGCAGCGGGCCAGAGTAGTTGTATTTTAGAGCAAGCTCGAGAGAAATGAGGCCGATCTTATTGAGATAAAAAATGAACTCAGCCAGACAATGGGGAATTGGACAACACTCGGGGAGAATTGATCCATGCCCAGAGTGAACTAAATGGTATGGCCTTGGCAGAATAAATGCAGTCCCCGACCATTATAACCACTTGGCCACAAGGGAATGTTCCCTCGTTATGCCATTCAATAATGTGGCATCAGCGAAATGAATACAGCCCCGAACTATTATAACTGCTTGGCCACAAAGGGAATGTTCCCTCATTGTGACATTCTTAACAAGACCTTGACAGAATGTATGCAACCTTGAGCCATCATAATCATTTAGCCATAAGGGAATGTCCCTCATTGTGCCATTTAATTACTTGGCCTCGGTGAAACATATGCAGTCAGAAGCCGTCATAATCAACTGGCCATAAGGGAATGTTTCGCCTTTATGCCATTCAATGACATGGCCTCTGCGGAATGTATGCAGCTCCGAGCCATTAGAATTCATAATCCAGAAAGACTTAAATGGAAGATTTTCAACTTTCGGTCATCCCACAAACATTGGTAATGACATCTATACCATGTTGCATAAAATCAAAACAAAAAACACAAGTAAACAGGGGGCGACGTATAACACATTTTATACCGAACCAAAAACATCAAGGAAACGGAGACAACGTCTTGTCCCATGTTGCCTTGTAGTATTTATGGCAAGATTGAGGCTAACCATGTCTTCGTCTTTTTGCATACCCTTTTTAACTCCAATGGTGTTGCATATTAAGATATCGCTTTCAATCAAGATGGTGGATTGATATGTGATGATAATCATCACTTGTTGGCACGTATCCTTGAATATTGGTACGTCCATTTGGTTGATTGAAAAACCGTATTCTTGGGTATTAAAGGCTGCGTTCATTAGTCAATTGAACTCTTGGGTGGGGAGACCTAGTTATAAACAACCTTTATCCAATAAGAGCCTAAACCATACCTTGATAAGCCCACATGAAATTGAATAGTTGTTCCCATAGGACTAAGCCTCCATAATGCTTGTGTATGAGATTTATCCATTTGAAGTCCTTCGATAATTTTACCATGGGATGTAAACTTATTGGGCATTTTCAAATGAGGCAAGTTTGCATTTCATGATAATTAGGTTAAAGTACTTTGAAATGTTTATGATCCACCATGTATACAAACCTCGTTGGGCCTAAAATATTTAGTTTTGATCCAAAAGTACCTAAAGCATAAGTCCGATACATGTACTAGCTTTCATCAAGAAAGGTACGCATTGTTTTGGCCCATTTGGATATTCCTAATGTTGGAAAAATCTACGGTCCCGAGGATCGATTAAAGCAATGAAACATACATGCGAATACACGAAGAAGTTGCGGAATACTTACATCGATCGGTAGAGGCGATGCGTCGAAGAACAAAAACTTTAAGCTCCCTCCTAGAGTGCTCTCGGCAAAGTGCAGTTTTTGGCTTTTCAAAATCGGCAATCTCCAAGATCCAAGCTCCAGCTTCATTTGGTGATTCCTTGCTCACAAGTGGGTTTCCCTATCACCTTAGGATGTCTCCATTGTGTGCTAGCACTCTTGATTTTGTAACAAAATCACAAGGTTTGCTTCTTCTTGCTCTCGGCAGTGGCCAAAAACCAGAAGAGGAAAACAACCCATTTGGGCGTGAGAGAGAGGGAGAAGAAGAGAGAAAGATGTGTGTTTTTTTTGGTGGTTAGGAAAATTGTGTATCTAATACACTTTTATGAATTTCCAAAATTCATTTTCCTTATTTTGCTTTCCAAAAGTCAAGCCATTAAAGGCTACAACCACTACATCAACTATTCACATCACTCAATCAAGTGACAAGTTGTCACATCACATCACTCAAAGTGACAAGTGATTTGACGCTTGATGCGACTAGTGATTTGACGCTTGATGTGACTTGAGGGCCGCACTTGAATTCGAAATATGAGTGCGCTCGCAAACACTCCCAGGCTCGGGTTCGCTAATTCCAAATTAACGAATTTTCAGTTGCGATGCAATTAAGAAATTATGCCTAGCAAAATCACTATTCACGTCGCTAACGAATTAATTCTAATTAACTCGTTCGCCCGAATTAAAATCTAATTTTAATTCCGCGTCGAAATCCAATTTCGTATAATATATCAAATATATTAATTCTTCGATTAATTCCAAATTAATCGTTCTCTCTCTTTAAATAATATTTTATCCCAGATAAAATATATCCGTAATTAATCCCAGATTAATTTTCTCTCTCATCTAATTAATCCCAGATTAATAAAGTGCAAGTCATACATCATCGGTGAATCTTCGGGAAGTGACCCATGAGATCCCCGGATATGTTGGCAATAAATCCGGTCATCGGACTATCCGAACACGTAAGTACCTAGTACTACGTTTGTACCGATTTACAAGACAAAGTTGGCTTCTGGCAAAGCGTCATGCCTACCCAATTCTCCTGAAATATCCTTACAGGAATATGTGATCTATATCAGGCGTAGTATACGTAGTATTGCGTATCTCGATCCAGTATCGGATGTCACGTGCAAGGCCTGGGGCTGGAAATGTGTCTGCCCCGTACGAAGCACATATCAGATCTCTGGTAACTAGTCTCTATAATCGGATAAACATGACCTAGTCATAATATCCCGATAGCTGCAGCATATAAGAGAACGAGTTCCGTATCCTACGTGATCATCATCTCCACTATTACTGGAGTGATACTTCCATCTCGACATCACACCCAATACACTACGATTCTCAATATACCCAGAAGAGGCGTACACAGAACCTGTTAAAGCCCTGGACGACCAAAACCAAAGTACATCCTTTGTACAAATAGTTAGAGCATATCCCGCTAATCCGAAAAATGGTTTAGACAATAGTTATGGATAATTGAGCAAGAAAAAATAGTTAATTGGAAAACCCGAAAGGACCAATTAATGACAAGGGTACTATTGCGACAAAATAATTAATGTATTCACACATGTACCAAGAGAAAATGCTAATGGTTTAATGAAATCAAATTCAAAATGTTCACGAAATGCAAGTGTTGAAAGACCAAAATCAGAATAAGTGTGCATAAATCATCTCTTTTGCCTTTTATGTTAAGGGCATAAGTCAGATGGGCCAGTATGAAGGGTCATGTTTGTTTGATGTGCTGGAAGATTCAGAGGCAGTGATAGCTCGGACGTGACGCTGAGCCCACTTATCACGAAAATGATCCAGAAAGTCATAAGATACAAGACCGTCTTGAAAAGAGCGCCTCCCAAGAGCAAGGGGTGGGGATCGCCCATACTGCAAACAAAGTCTCAATTGAAGGTAGAATGAACTTTTGTGAAAACCTGGAAGAGGTACACATTGATCGAAGAAGTCTATGGTAACATGACTGAGACGCCAGTAGAGGCACATCCATTGAATTTCGATATCAAATAGTTGCTGCAACCATTCATTCCACGCATCATAAGAAAGGCTCTTCTTAACCATGACACGTGCTAAGTGATATCAAGGACCATAAAAAGTAAGAATAGAAGCAGGTAGAGGGGCAATGAGCTTTAGCTTCTCTTGCAGCCATACCTTAAAAAAATTTAGAGCAGCTCGCAAGGTAGAAAATCCAAAAGGACAACTTAAGAAAAATATAGAGAATACCTGGAATAGTAAAGAACTTTCCAGGAATCGATTGGCGAGATTCCTTTTGATTCCGTCCAAGGCATGGAGCGTCTCGACCAAGATAACAACAGAAGGATCATAGCCACACCTAATACCTTGAACGATATGGAGCAGCGGGTTGTCACCTCTCCCACTATAACGACATGTCAGCAGATATTAAGCTAATATGTAGAACATAACCACACTCTTCTAGCGGTAGGATCCAATCTCCATGACAGAAGTGGCATCTAGTAGTACAGTCAGCTCGATAGACATGGGCATGACATTATCTTATTCATCTCGATAGGGCCGAATAGAAAAGATTCACAACCTCCTGGTGATAATGTTTTTTACGAATGGGTATTGCCAAAGGAGTAGAAGGAGGAAATCGCAGTCTCAGAATGGCAGCAAATTCTTCTGGTAGGGAGCATATCTCGTGATCTTTCAGTATCCAAAAATGTTGAAGCAGCTTTCAAGAACACATAGTCTATTTTGACCCAACGGAGATAACATAGTGCATAAAGTTGGGCTAAATCTAGAGGCAACATCTCAGACACCCCATGGATGAAAGACACAATTGGATCTTGCAAAGAGTGAGCCATGAAGACAACTAAGGGAACTAAATGATGGCCGGATATAATAAAACATCATTCAAATATAAGAAACAATATCCGGATATGTAAAAAAGTCGTCCGAATATCAGCTTGGTGGTAGGAGAATGGAGGAGTTAGAGCAGAAAGAACATGACTCAGAAAACACTCAGATATGAAGCAAGGTAAGAGAAAGTTTTGTGTGAGGAAAACAAGGCAAAAGCAAGAATAATACAGATGAACCAAGAGGGAACCGTATGAAGACAAAAATCCCACCCCCGGAAGGGGATCCTACTATCATAAGACATCGAAGCGGGTCATGTCGGAGTTCTATCCATATCCAGAACATGACTTGATGTTTATTCCTTATATCTAGTCGGAATTAACTTATATACAGTCAGACAAAGTCCCTATCCAGAAGCTGGATGAAGTCCAATCAGAGGATCATGAAAGGTTAATAATGTAATTAAAGAATTGTAAAAATGAGAAAAATAAAAATAAATGGAAATGTTTTCATTTATCAAATCTATAGTTTATACAAAACTTTCCAAAGTAATCATCTTGTTACAAAATTATTTTGATACAAAGAAAAGAAAACAATGCTATCATAGCCATCCGAAGATGTCTCCTCCCCCTTAGACCTCTCCTCGCCAAACTCTTCAGCCTCTGGATCCCTTGGTGTACCACGAGAATGCAGTCCCTTTACGCGGACCGCCCATCGCGTGGAATCTGTCTCCAAATAGGAATGACCCCAGCACGCCTGCTCGAATTGGCTCTCAAGGGCTTCATGATCCTAAACTTGCGCCTCTATCTTTTCTACACAGCGTTGATTCTCTGGCATGTGTCTCCAAGCGGCCCTATGATTGGAAATACAGAAAGAAAATTAGAAAAACATTCATACATGCATATATGCTAACTCTATTTTACAAGTACCTTATACGAGAGACTCTGCAAGGCAAGCTCGACCTTTGCCTCCTGCGCTAAATGATAACAGTGGTTTGCAAAGTCAGTAGGAACCTGCAAGCATAACTTAATCAGTATGCGATACTAAGTAGAGAAAAAAAGAAAATTAAACCGGCAGTGACACTTATGTGGGCAGCATCCGCATGAAAAAGGATCAGAGCATGCATTCCACCCAGAAACAGAGCACAAATCTTAGTCGCTCCGTCATTCCACCCAATATGATCTGATGCTGAGGTAGTTTCCGAAGCCAGGTCAGGGGTTATACACTTCACATCTTGTTTGTCTGTATGCACTAATGCATTTTTTAATTATTATATGTTACTTTGACCCATGTTTGCTTACTTTACTTTGTTACTCTTATGTTGTTTAGTACTGCCCTTTTAAAATCAAATTCCACAAGCTGTTTATTCCTTTCTGCTGCTTTAAGTTGATGATATGTATGTTTTTATTTTACTGTCCAAGATAAGATTAATGTTCAAACTTTGTTCTGTTTACTATATGATCTGCGAATGATGTCTGACTTGACTCATATGATGTCCGGCCAGACATACTTACATCCGGTCGTATGACTCTCTTTTGGTATATAGGTGATGAGATGAAAATATATCACTATTTACCGCCCCTTTAACCTAATATTTTTATGGTTTCTCGAGTTTAATGAATGTTTTGATGTGTTTTTGTGTGTTTTGTAGATAAATAAAGTTTTGGGACTCCATGAAATCAATCAAGACTAAATGTGGAACAAATAAGGGTAAAAAATGGACTTGATATTGTTGGACAATTATGACCCATAACATCACTTTTTGTACAGAACATGGTGTTGTTGTACAAATTAACTATGTGACAAAGGAAATTGCTCTTTTATCATTTGTAATTGGATTACCGGGATATAAAAATGATAAAAGTCCATATGATTAGTTCCGGATTAATAAGATATGAGACAATATTAATCCACTAAAGTTTAATCATTAAAATATCCATAGTCGTAGTATTATCGAGACTGGACATCGATAATGCGGAATAGACTAGTATTGCACTTGTGCGCGTTGTGAGAGCATAATGGCATAGTTCTCATTTATTTAAATATTGGATACTTATGCAAGTGTGATAGGAGGTTGTGTTTACCGATGGTACGGGAACAACTTCACTCTGGATAGACCCCTCGGAATCCCATTGGTAGTATGACTATGTGTCTATGGGAGTCCGAATTAGGGTAGGTGTATTTGGTCTTAACTTGAGACTTACATCGCTAATACTTGCGACAATCAGTATACTTTGGTTTTGGTCGTCTAGGGCTTTAACAGGTTCTGTGTACGCCTCTTCTAGGTATACTGAGAATCGTAGTGTATTGGGTGTGATGTCAAGATGGAAGTATCACTCCAGTCATATGGAGATGATGATCACGCAGTATACGGAACTAGTACTCTTTAGTACTGCAGTCATCAGGATAATATCACTAGGTCATGCTTATCCGATTATAGAGACTAGTTACCAGAGATCCGATATATGCTACACAATTCCAGTCCCAGGCCTAGCATGTGACATTCGATACTGGATCACTATACACAATACTATGTATACTACGCCTGACATAGATTAAATATTCCTTTAAGAATATTTCTGGAGAATTGGGTAGGCACGGTGCTTTACTAGAAGCCAACCATGTCTCGTAAATCGGTAAAAACGTAGTACGAGGTACGTACGTGTTCGGATAGTCCGACGACCGGATTTACTGCCAACATATCCAGGGATCTCATAGGTCACTTCCCGAAGATTCACCGATGACGTATGATTCGAACATAATTAATCTAGGATTAATTGCGGAGAGATTTTATCTAGGATAAAATACTACTTGAAGAGAGAGAACAATTAATTTGGAATTAATCGATAAAATAATATATTCGATATATTAAATGAAATTAGATTTCATAACGGAATTAAAATTGGATTTTAATTCGGGCAAACAAATTAGTTTAGAATTAATTCGCGAGCGACGTGAATAGTAATTTTGCTAGGCATAATTATTTAATTAAATTTGATTTAATTACGTCACAACGGAAAATTCGTTAATTCGGAATTAACAAACCCGAGCCCAGAATGTGTTTGCGGGCCCCTCAGATTTTCAATCAAGTGGGGCCCACAAGTCCCATCACAAGTCACATCAACTAGTCACTTTGCCTAACTTTTTGGTGATGGATTTATGTTGGTGGTTGATAACTTGTAATACACACAAGTTGATGGAATGAAAGACTATTACCTAATATTAGATATTTTGGTATATCTTTTATTTTTGATTTTACAAATCAAACCTACAAGTCAACACAACTACATTACTCTCTCTCTCCCTCACGGCATTGAGCCATTTTTTCTCTCCTAAATTTTTCCTTCTTGGCCGAGAATCAAAGAGGAAGAAACATGGTGATTTTGTTGCAAAATCTCCATTGCTAGCACATCAACGAATCATACAAGGTGATAGGGAAACCAATCTTTGAGCTTGGAATCAACAACAAAGCTTGGAGCTTGGATTTCAATTCATAGAAGGAGCTTGGCCGAATTTATCAAGGAAGCAAATTTTTTGTGTTCAACGCATCCTATATCCGATCATTGTAAGTATATTTCCGCTATACTTCTTCTTGTATTCACATGATTTTATGCATAATGATCTTGTTTTGACCTAGAACACCCAACAATGGTATCAGAGCCTATTTGAGCATGAAATTTGATTAGGGTTTATATACAAAAATTTGGGTAAATTTGATTTGAGCATGTTTTAATCAAATTGTTTGTTTAAGTATGCTTGTATGTTAATAACTTGGAGTTATACATGATCAATTTGAAGAAAATGGAATTGGATTAATTTTCCCCAAATGCTATATGATGGCCGAATGTATAGGCTCCCATAAAGTCAAGGTATGTTTGTTTTTTGATCATTGGATGAGTTAAAAGACATGTATATATTGATTTAAGATTCAATTGAATTGAAATCGAAATCGGATATAAAATCCATAAAAATACCGTGAGCTTCAAAGCATGGAATGAGATTATTTTTTGTTTCAATAATGTTGGACATGTATTGATGATGAATTAGCATGATTAATTGATTAAATTGATATTTTGGAAATGTTAATTTAGATAATTAATTAACGTAATACACTTTAATTAATTAAATTATGAAATTTGGAATTTTAGAATTTGATTAATTGGGCTTAATTTAGAATTGGGCTTTAAATGTTGTATTTGGGCCTAATGGGTTTGGTTGGGCTAAGTTGGTTTAGGTCAATTGGATTGGATCCAAATTGGGCCTAAACCATTCCATTAAGTCCAAATATGACTAATGGGCCTTTTATGTTTATTTGGGCCTAATGGGCCGAAATTGGTTTCTTGGCAAATATGGTGATTCCTTTATTGGGCTTTGGTATTTGGGTTTGACCCATATTGACCAAAGTCCATGCCTTAAGAAATTAATTGAAAGCCCATTGGACTTTAATTAAATGACATTGGATGTTAATTGGGCTTTGAGACCCATTTAGATTAGATTTGGAATCTAAGTCGTAAAGGCGTTTTAAAAGTGTAATTATTTAATTTGGAATTAAATATAGAATTGGTATTGAATACGAATTAAATTAGATTTAAATTGTAGTTCGATATAATTCAAGAATTCGTACTTTGTAATTCTCTTCTCACCTAATTCCCCTCAATGTTAATGAGGTTTCTTTAATTGTATTATGTAATTTGGTAGAAGTTAGAATAGTGCTAGCCGGGGAGAGGAATGGAGTGATTTGTTCTAAGAACAATCTGTGAGATATCCATCCGCATATCATTATTAATTTCTTTATCGCGCCTTATTATGCTTTTAGAATGCATGCTTAAGGGTGTATGATGAGACCTAATCAAGATAATTAATTGGTTGCCAATTACATAAAAAACCCTCAACAAATATTAAGCGATTTCCTTCCATTGATTGATTCTCTCTCAAGATCCAAGATTTGCACTGGTTTGTTGGCCAAAGTCAAGACCTTTGTCCATCGCGGATGTGTTTGAATCATGAAGGCTTTGTTCCTTATCGTATGTCTTGTCCAAGTTGTGATTTGTTGGCCAAAGTCAAGATCACTTCTTGTCCATCGACATCGATTACGAAGCTTTCCAAAGTCAATGGGTTCCGCGTAACTGGAATCATTAAGCTTGTTGTGCCAAAGCCAAAGCTTACTTGATTCAGAGGAAAAAGTTAGGAAAATATATTGGATATATGGGCATATATTAGATATATGTTTCGGACTTGGATGTCCACCAACTGGATCTAGGAATTGGATGAGATCCAATTGATCTTAGAGATCTACCTAGTTAAATATCATACAGCTTGTTAGCCAAAGTCAAGGTTGTGTGTTGTTTAATGGGATACTAGCCCACTAGGAAACTAGGTTTCCCGAGTACTCAACAGAGGGTTAGAGGCTCACCGAAAAATAGTAGGATGCAAGTATTAAATTTGCAATTTCGTTTAGATATTTTCCAATACGCGCTCATTTCATTTTTTCGTCATTATTTAAATATATATTAGTTGGAATAATATTTTATTGTTGTTTTAAATTAAACAGTTGGACTGTATTCAAACTACGTCAATTGTAGTTGGTTATATAATTGGATTATAGTAATCAATACATTTGAATATAACCGAACAATTGTAGTTGATTATATAGTTAGACTATAATAATCATTATAATCAATAGTACCCCCGAAATCGTTGATTGGATAGTTGGACTATTGAAATCAAGATAACTGAAAGATTAGCGTTTAGAACATAATCATTGGAGAAAATGTATTTAAACGGCTTTAATTTTCAGATTGGGAAGAAAACCTCAGGATAGTCATGGGAACTGAGATGTTATTCTATTTGATAGAGTGACATCTCAGGCATGAGCCCAGAGTTGAGCAAATAGTGGAGCATGAGCTTTGGAAGACTCATGGTGATGATATATTTAGTGCTCAATCCTTTATGCTTGATGCAATGACACTTTAATTTTGTCGTCAAAACTAAGGATTATATCCTTATACCATGATGTTGAAATTAAAGGATCTTCATAGATCTATTCTTAGATCTTAGAAGTACAAATTGCAAAAGAAGCTCTTTCGCTCGCGTATGTCAGAGGGTACATCTGTCGAACACTAGGTGTCGCAGATGATTGCTGACATCGATCAACTAGGTTAGCTGGGCATTACCTACGTGTCCGAGACTACCAAAGATTTGATCTTATAGTCTCTACCCGAAAGCTGGGGCAGGTTCATTATGAACCAAGAATAAACTCTTGGAGAGTTGATGGCTATGCTCAAGGAGGCAGAGCCATAGTTTCTAAAAGAGGCAAAGGCAAAATCATCACAGTCTTCTGGGAAGACAAATGACATATCCCAAGATGTCTACCTAAAATGTGGCAAACGGGGTCACTGAAGCGTGACTGCCATATGGACAAGGTAGACATGAAGGAAGTGAAGGCGGGGCAAGGCTCCGACTTCAAGTATGTTTGTCATAAACATGTTCACTATTAGTTTCAAAATTGAATTTTTGATACTAGATAAATATGTACTGATGTGCAGAATCTACTGATTAGCAGGAGACTGACTTCAATTGAGATATACCTGCGAGTCGGAAACGGGACGAGAGTCGCTGTTTTAACCGTAGAAATATAAGTTTTGGAACTGCCCTTGGGGGTATGTACTTAAATTAGGAAACTGTTATAATGTACCTAGTTTGACTAGAAACATTATCTCTATATCTAGTATATCTCATTGCGGGTATACCTTTATATTCTAGAACACTAAATGTTTTATTTTATAAAGATGATATTGAGATAAGCACATTAGATGTGAATAACAATATTTATATTTAGAATATAAATGAATCTCATATATATGACATGACAAAAAAATAGCTCAAACTGAATTAATCAGATGAGACTTATTTGTGGTATTGTTGTCTGAGACACATTAAACAAGACTCGTATATCCACACTTTTGAAGAGTGGATACTAGGACGGATTTGATTCTATTCAAATGATGTCTACGAATCTAGTTTATTAGGCAAGGTGCCTAAAACACCTTTTACTTGGTAAAAGTACAAGTGCCACCGATCTGTTAGCCCTCGTTCATAGTGACGTAAGTGGGCCCATGTCTAGCTAGGCTAGAGGTGGATATGAATACTTCGTAACCTTTACGGATGTGGCATCGCGTTATGGTTATGTGTTTCTTTTGAAACACGAATCAAAAACTTTTGATAAATTCAAAGAGTTTCGACACGAAGTAGACAGACAGACCGGCTAAAATATTAAACCGTCATGGTTAGACCGTGGTGTAAAATACTTGAGCAATAAGTTTCTCGATTATTTTAAAGAGTATGGTATTCTTTCATAATGGACTCCTCCCGGAACACCTCAATTTGACGGTGTGTCCGAACAGAGAAACCAAATTTTGTTGGACATGAAAAGGTTAATAATGAGTCGCTCTGAGCTACCATTTTCCTTCTATGGATACGCATTAAATAATGCAATACTTATTTTGAATAAGGTTCCATGAAAATCTATTGGACGGACTTCATATTAGATATGAACAGGAAAGAAACCGAGTTTTCTCATTCCTGAAGATTTGGGAATGCTGGGCATATGTTTGGATGATACCAAACTAAAACCCAAATCGGATAAGTGCCTAATTTGTGGGTTATCCTAGGGTAACCAAAGTATAGTACTTATACAACTCAGAAGAGAACAATATAATTGTTGCTCTCCATGCGGATGCGGTTTTCCTAAGAGGAATACCTATATGCAGTGGTAAGTGGGAGGAAAGTAAAACTCGATGAAAATCGGAGTAATACTGTTCTAGGCACCGATTCCTTAACGGAACACAAACAGTTCATCAACGATGAAATTGTACCATAATCTTCGAATACACAAGAACTGCGTAAGTCGGAGAGAGTCAGAAAACAACCTGGGAGGTATGGGTTTCTGATCTCACCTCATGTAGATGTTAATCTTATTGAGGAACACGAACTGGCTACATATGAGGAAGTGATACAAGGTATCGACTCCCTATTATGGCAAAGTGCCATGATGTCTGAAATGGATTCCATGTATACCAACCAAGTTTGGACACTAGTTGTTGTACCGGAAGGCATTGTGCCTATTGGTACTATATGAGTCTTCAAGGAAGACAAACATGGATGGTAACATACACACGTACAAAGCTAGGCTTGTAGCGAAAAGGTATCGTTATCAATATTGTGTCGATTACGATGAAACCTTTTAACCATTGCCATGATTAAATCCATTTGGATAATGCTTGCTAATGCTGCATGTTTCATTTATGAAATATGACAGCTGAACTTCAAAATCGCTTTCCTTAAATGAAAACCTTTTGGAGGATGTTTACAACATCCTAACGGTTTTGTTGCACTAATACATGCAAACAAGGTTGCAAGTTAATTCTATCCATTTATGGATTGAAGCAAGCATTATGTTCTTGGAACTAACGTTTTGATAAGATCATAATGGTATATGATTGAATTCAAAATGAATATAATTCTTGTGTATATAAGAAGGTTAGTAGGAGCGCACTGACAATGATTGTCCTATATAATGATGACATATCATTTCTTGGATATGACATTCTCATAATACAATCGGTGAAAGCTTGGATTTCATAAAAATTCTCCGTAGACAACTTGAGAGATGCAACCTTTATTCTATGAATAAAGATCTACTAGGATAGATCTAAAAGTTGTTGGCACTCTCCGAGAAATCATACATTGAAATATATGTACGCGACCTGGTGTCTCATATGCTTTGAGCATATGGAGTCACAATCAGGCCGATCCAGATGATAGTCACTGGATTGATGCTAAGAACACCCTTGAGTATCTTAGAGGAACTAAGGATGCGTTCTTAATTTCTGGAGAAGGAGAACTTGAAGTGATTGGGTTCACCGCTGCAAGTTTCCAAACCGACAAAAACGACTATAAGTCGTAATAAGGGTACTATATAATTTGAATAACGGAACAGTGAACTGGAAATCTTCCAAGCAAGATACTGTTGCCGAATAAACAACAAAAGCAGAATATTGCAGCAGCTGAGGCAGTAATAGAAGTAATTTTGGATCTGTAAAATTCGTAATTAGATTAAGAGTAGTTCTGTTAGCAGCTGAGCTAGACTACAGAACATGCTAAAGAATTAATGGTCTCATCAACGATCCAAGTATATACTTCAACTTTTTCATCTGATTCATCGGATAATACATCGTGGCGATGTGATCCGCTGACGAAAGAAGTTTCTCAGCAGAAGTTTGAGCGACCCGTACATAGTTCAAGTGTAGGACACTTGAGTGATTGGCTATAGGCCAAGTGGGAGATTGTTGGACAATTATGACCCATAGCATCACTATTTGTACAGAACATGGTGTTGTTGTACAAATTAACTATGTGACAAAGGAAATTGCTCTTTTATCATTTGTAATTGGATTACCGGGATATATAAATGATAAAAGTGCATATGATTAGTTCCGGATTAATAAGATATTAGACAGTATTAATCCACTAAGGTTTAATCATTAAAATATCCATTGTCATAGTATTATCGAGACTGGACATCGATAATGCGGAATAGACTAGTATTGCACTTGTGTGCATTGTGGGAGCATAACAGTATAGTTCTCATATATTTAAGTATTGGATACTTATGCAAGTGTGATAAGAGGTTGTGTTTACCGATGGTACGGGAACAACTTCGCTCTGGATAGACCCCTCGGAATCCCATTGGTAGTATGACTATGTATCTATGGGAGTCCGAATCAGGGTAGGTGTATTTGGTCTTAACCTGAGACTTGCATCGCTAATACTTGCGACAATCATTATACTTTGGTTTTGGTCGTCCAGGACTTTAACAGGTTCTGTGTACGCCTCTTCTGGGTATACTGAGAATTGTAGTGTATTGGGTGTGATGTCAAGATGGAATTATCACTCCAGTCATATGAAGATGATGATCACGCAGGATACAGAACTATTACTCTTTAGTAAGGCCTAGCATGTGACATTCGATACTGGATCGCTATACGCAATACTATGTATACTACGCCTGACATAGATTAAATATTCCTTTAAGAATATTTCTGGAGAATTGGGTAGGCACGGTGCTTTGCTGGAAGCCAACTATGTCTCATAAATCGGTAAGAACATAGTACGAGGTACGTACGTGTTCGGATAGTCCGACGACTGGATTTACTGCCAACATATCCAGGGATCTCATGGGTCGCTTCCCGAAGATTCACCGATGATGTATGATTCGAACATAATTAATCTAGGATTAATTGCAGAGAGATTTTATATATGATAAAATACTATTTGAAGAGAGAGAACAATTAATTTGGAATTAATTGATAAAATAATATATTCGATATATTAAATGAAATTAGATTTCATAACAGAATTAAAATTGGATTTTAATTCGGGCAAACGAATTAGTTTAGAATTAATCGCGAGCGACATGAATAGTAATTTTTCTAGGCATAATTATTTAATTAAATTTGATTTAATTACGTCGCAACGGAAAATTTGTTAATTCGCAATTAACGAACCCGAGCCCGAAATGTGTTTGCGGGCCCACTCAGATTTTGAATCAAGTGGGGCCCACAAGTCACATCATAAGTCACATCAACTAGTCACTTTGCCTAACTTTTTGGTGATGGATTTAGGTGGGTGGTTGATAACTTGTAATACACACAAGTTGATGGAATGAAAGACTATTACCTAATATTAGATATTTTGGTATATCTTTTATTTTTGATTTTACAAATCAAACCTACAAGTCAACACAACTACATTACTCTCTCTCTCCCTCACGGTATTGAGCCATTTTTTCTCTCCCAAATTTTTTCCTTCTTGGCCGAGAATCAAAGAGGAAGAAACTTGGTGATTTTGTTGAAAAATCTCCATTGCTAGCACATCAACGAATCATACAAGGTGATAGGGAAACCAATCCTTGAGCTTGGAATCAACAACAAAGCTTGGAGCTTGGATTTCAATTCATAGAAGGAGCTTGACCGAATTCATCAAGGAAGCAAATTTTTTGTGTTCAACGCATCCTATATCCGATCGTTGTAAGTATATTTCCGCTATACTTCTTCTTGTATTCACATGATTTTATGCTTAATGATATTGGTTTGACCTAGAACGCCCAACATATATTTGGATTATGGAGGTTGGAAACTTGAAATGGCGTTCTAACGAAGTACAATTTCGGAAATTTCTACTTTGTATAATTTTTGTATTTTGGCCATAACTTTCTACTCCGATATCTGATTGAGGTGATTCAAGTTCCAGATTAAAAAAGACTCAAAGATCTACAATTTTGACGTTTATAATAATTTTCAATTCGGAAGTTTTCATGACCAAAATTGATAAAATATTCGTACATTTGTTATGTGTAATTATTAAAGTCATTTTCAAAAAAAAAAAAAAAAATGAAAATTGTCAAACTTCCACCAAACATGCTTGGTGCCATGTTTGGTGGAGAAATTAGTGGAGAAATTGGTGGAGAAATTGGTGAAGTTAAAATTTTGCCTATAAATGCCAAGCCATTTCATTTGTAAAATTCATACATTCTTCTGGGAATTTCCTTAAGAATACTAATAAGATTGTATCTTGTTTGTTTATTTATAGCTTTTTATAATTTTTTATTTTACGCAATAGTTCTTCTTTACTTTACTTTTCAGTCTTTATTTTTACTTTTCAGTATGAGGAGGTAACTCTCCTATGCTAGGGTGAAGGGTAAAGATTTTATTACTAATATTTAGATTAATCTCCCTTAATTATAATATATAAACTTAAAACCTGACTTAATGGGATACCGCCTTTATGGTCGGTTGGACTTAATTAAATTGATTTTAACCTGACTAAATTGGATACCGCCTTCATGGTCGGTTGGAATTAATCATAAATCTGACTTAATCAGGATACCGCCTATATGGTCGGTTGGTAATGTCATGCAAAGTTTATTTATTATAATAAAGGAGATATCTAACATAGAAGTAATAAAAGTGGATCCTCTAACCCTATCATTTTCTTTATTGCTTTATTTACCTTTTTAATTTCCAAGCTTTACTTTATGTGATTTACTTTATTTATGTCTTTACTAGTCCTAGATATGTGTTGTAACTAAATACCATATCTGGGGTTGTGATTAATTCCAATATCACCGGTTTATAAGGGGTTATTTTATGACTTGGGTAATATAAATGTTTATTTATTGAGTCTTAAGCTTAATGCTTCTTGTTAACTGGCCATTAATAAGATTGATCTGGAAAATTTAAAATAAACTTGATGAAGGAATTTTAGGTTTCACCATTAGACTCAATAGCTCACGATCTCACCTCGGGGCATGATGATCCTTAGGTAGATTTCCTTATAGGATAGACATATACCTGTCAGGCGGGGGTAGCCACAATTGGAACTTAATCTTAATGAATTCAGGTAACTTGGTTAACATAGACATATGATTAATTGGGTTATTTGGGTGTTTGCATCTGACCACCGACAGAGGCTTTTGTATATTTTCATGTTCCAGGTTAATAAACCAATATATTGCACAAACGTGAGATAACCACTTCATCTTTAAAAGATATTGGAAGGATTTACAACCCTATATAGTTTTATAATATTGAATTTTCCATTAATTTACATTCACATTGTTTTATTTATTTTGTCTTTAGCTTAAATCACCATCCAATCAAACAACCAATCTATTTGATACTTGTAAACATTTAGCTTCACAAATTGATAGCATAGGTATTAAATCCTCGTGGGATTGATATATTTTATACTACTTGAACGATACGTGCGCTTGTGATACATGTGTGATTTCTCCGATCAAGTTTTTGGCACCATTTCTAGGGACTTATTTATCTTTCATTGTTAATTTTGGGGTTAGATACCATTACATGTGTCTAATTTATTTTACTTATTATTTTTATTTTCTTGTGTTTCAGGTTCTCAGACACTACATGAGAAGAACCAGAAGCTTTGAAATCCGACCGCTTGACCCATAAATTGAAAGAACCATCAGACAGTTGAGAAGGGAAAGACAAGAAGGTCAAGAAGCACTGATCAACATGAACATTCAAGAACCTGAACCTTTGGAGGTTGCACCACCAATTCCCATTCGAGACAGAACTATTCTGGTGGTTGACGACTTCATTTCATGTATTGTACTTCCTCCATTACCAGCAAATGCATGTGACATCAAAACATGCATTCAAATGATACAACAATCAGTACAGTTTGGGGGTAATGCAACTGAAGATCCTAATGCCCACATCAGCAACTTCCTGGAAGTTTACAGCACATTTAATTACAACCGAGCGGCTGAAGAAGCAATGAGACTGCGTGTGTTCCCATATTCTTTGAAAGACAGAGCTAAGGCTGGGCTACATTTACTACCAGCAGGTTCCATCACAACTTGGAACACTCTAGCCACCAAATTTCTTACAAAATACTTTCCACCAGCTAGAACTGCAAAGCTGAGGAATGACATTACATCCTTTGTACAACATGACTCAGAATCTCTCTGTGAAGCTTGGGAAAGATACAAGGAGTTTCTCAGAAAATATCCTCACCATGAAATATCAAAGTGGCTACAAGTCCAAACCTTCTATAATGGACTTTCTGGATTGATGAGAACTTACAATTGATTCTGATGCTGTAGGAGCTTTAATGGCAAAAGGAGAAGATCAGGCATGAGACTTATTTGAAGAAATGGCCAACAATAATTCTTTGTGGCCAATAGAAAGGAGAATGATCCAACGAATAACAGGAATTTACGAAGTTGGAGCCAACACAACAATGAATGCCAAGCTTGATCAGATATGCAAACTCATGGAAACTCATAGCATGAAGGTTAATGCTGTATCCACAAGTTTATCATATGGAAGAACACCAGAGACATAATCAAACAACCAACATGATGAGACGGTGAACTATGTCAACAACTTTTACAGACAGGGAACAATCCATATTCCAATACCTAAATCCAGGGTGGATGAATCATCCCAATTTTGCATGGAGAAACAATGCAGGGCAAAGAAATATTCCACCACCATGATTCCAACAACAGAACAAAGGCCAGGAGTATGAGAATAAGCCAGGAATAGAAGAAGTGCTGGTCCACTTGAAAAATCTCGAAGAAAAAAAATGACGCTCAAGCAACAAAATATAATGCTATATTTCAAGCCCAATCAGGATTGAATCAAAGCCTAACTACTTCTATAAAGACACTGAAAAATCAAATAGGACAGCTGGCCAATGCTCAGAGTTACAGACCGCAAGGTACCCTTCATAGCAACACAGAACCAAATCCAAGGAACATGGAGAATGAGCAATGTCATGCCATCACTCTGAAAAGTGGTACTGAAATCAAAAAATATTTTGGAGTCAAGGTAATTATTGAGGAAGTTCTAAAAGAAAGCAGTGAAGTAGAGCCACAGATGGAGGAAAGAGAAGCAAAAGCAAATGATCGAAAAAGATTCCCTCCACCTCCACTTTTTCCACAGCGTCTCCAGAAAAATAAACTAGTGACCGGTTTAATCACACGCGTATAACGCAAGCGCACGTATCGTTCAAGTAGTATAAAAAGTATCGATCCCACGAGGACTTAAAACCTTTTATTATCAATTTATGAAGTTAAATGTTTACAAGTATCCAATGGATTGATTGTTTGATTGGGTGGTGACTTTAAAACTTAAAACAAGTAAATAAAATTGATTGAAAGTAGATTGAAGAAAATTCAAATTTATAGAACTATCCAGGGTTATGAATCCTTCAAATATCTTTTTAAAAGATGAAGTGGATATTTTACGTTTGTGTAATATATTGGTTTATTAACCTGAAACACGAAATTATGTAAAAGCATCTTCCGATGGTCAAATACAAATACCCAATATAACCCAATTAATCATATTCCTATGTTAACCAAGTTATCTGAATTCATTAAGATTAAGTTCCAATTATGGCTACCCCCGCCTGACAAGTATATTCCTATCCTGTAAGGAAATCTATTAAAGGGTTATCTATCCTCAAGGAAGATCGTGGGCTATTGAGTCTAGGGTTTAAACCTAAAATCCATTTTCCAAGTTCTTTTCAAGTTTACCGAATCAATCTTATTAATGGCCAGTTAATAAGAAGCATTAAGACTAAGGCAAAATAAATAAACCTTTATATTACCAAAACCATTAAAATAACCCCTTATTAACCGGTGATATTGGAATTCATCACAACCCTAGATAATTGACTTAGTTACGACACAATTTTACGGGTAGTAAAAGCTTAAATAAAATAAAACACATAAAGTAAATTGCTGGAAATTAAATACTGAAAAGTAAATGACGGAAAGTAAATGCTGAAATTAAGTACTGAAAATTAAATGCTGAAAAGTAAATGCTGAAAGTAAATTGTTGAAAAGTAAATAAAGTAAAAGTACAATAAAAGAAAATGCTGAGGTAAAATGATCCACTTTTATTACTACTATTTTAGATATCTCCCTTAATATAATATATTAACTTTGTGTGATAATTACCAACCAGCCATATAGGCGGTATCCTGATTAAGTCAAATTAATAATTAATTACCAACCGACCAACCAGGCGGTATCCATGCTTAGTCAGGTTAAAACCAATTTATAATTAATTACCAACCGACCAATATGGCGGTATCCTCGTTAAGTCAAATTTTAAATAGTTATTATACTATAATTAGGGGAGATTAATCTAAATAGCAATAATAAAAGCTTTAAATTTTACCCAGCAAGGGGGAGTTACCTCCTCATTGCTTGAAAAGTAAAAATTGAAAAAGTAAAGAAAGGAAAGTATTGTGCGTAAAAGTAAATTACGGAAAGTAAAAACTGAAAAAGTAAAGAAAAGAAAGTGCGAAAGCGGAAATTAATTACTGAAAGTTGTAAATAAACAAACAAGATACAATCTTCTTAGTTATTCTTAAGGAATTTCTAAGAAGAAAGTATGAATTTACTAATGAAATGGCTTGGTATTTATAGGCAAAATTTTGCCTCCATCAAATCCATTATTAATTGCTCCACCAAATCCATTATTAATTGCTCCACTAATTACTCCACCAAATCCATTATTAATTGCTCCACTAATTGCTCCACCAAATCCATTATTAATGCTATCATGTTTGGTGGGAGCTTGACTATTTTTATTTTTTATTTTTTATGCTTTATATATTTTTTTTACTTTGAAAATGACTTTAATAATTACACATAACACACTTACAGATGTTTCATCAATTTCGGCCATGAAATCTTCAGAATTCGAAATTATTTTGTTCTTAAAAGTTGTAGATATTTGAGTCATTTTTAATCTGGAACTTGAATCTGCTTAATGCGATATTGGAGTAAAAGGTTATGCCCATATTACGACAGTTGCGTAAAATTGGAATTTCTGAAACTGCACTTCGTTAGAACGCCCTTTCAAGTTTCCAATCTCCAGAATTAATATGTGAAGTCAAATTTTTTGCCCTTATTTGACCCACATTTCATCCTAAATGATTTCATTGAGTCCCAATATTTTTTTATCTGCAAAATAAACTAAAACACATCAAAACGTTCATCAAACCCGAGAAACTAAACAAAATATTAAGTAAAATGGGCGGTAAATATTGATATATTTTCCGTTCATCACACCCCCAAACCTAACATTTTAATAGTACTCGAGCAAAACAATAAAATAAAACACAAGAAACAATTAAAATTAAACTAAGCCACTTTCATAGGGATCACAGTTGCATTTAGCGTATGCAACAAGCCTTTAAACCCCTAGGTGTCCCCAGGGGATGAGTTGTAGTCTCGTGAGGGCTTACAACAACGATACCTACATGTTGGACAATTATGACCCATAACATCACTATTTTGTAAAGGACATGGTGTTCTTTTACAAAATTAACTATGTGACAAAGGAAATTGCTCTCTTATCATTTGTAATTAGATTACCTGGATATATAAATGATAAAAGTCCATATGATTAATACCAGATTAATAAGATATGAGACATTATTAATCCACGTAAGGTTATATCATTAAATATCCATAGTCGCAGTATTATCGAGACTGGACATCGATAATGCGGAATAGGCTAGTATTACACTTGTGCGTGTTATGGACGCTTAACAACATAGTTCTCATATATTTAGGTATTGGATACTCATGCAAGTGTAATAGGAGGTTCCGTTTGCCGATGGTACGGGAACAGCTTTGCTCTGGATAGACCCCTCAGAATCCTATTGGAAGTATGGCTATGTGTCTATGGGAATCCGAATCAGGGTAGGTGTATTTGGTCTTACCTGAGACTTGCATCGCTAATACTTGCGACAATCAGTATACTTTGGTTTCGGTCGTCCGGGGGTTTAACAGGTTCTGTGTACGCCTCTTCTGGGTATACTGAGAATCGTAGTGTATTTGGTGTGATGTCAAGATGGAAGTATCACTTCAGTCATATGGAGATGATGATCACGTAGGATACGGAACTGGTACTCTTAAGTACTGTAGTCATCGGGATAATATGACTAGGTCATGATTATCCGATTATAGAGACTAGTTGCCAGTGATTTGATATATGCTTCGTACTGGGCAGACACAATTCCAGCCCCAGGCCTAGCATGTGACATCCGATACTGGATCGTAATACGCAATACTTAGTATACTACGCCTGATAAAGATTATATATTCCTTTAAAGAATATTTCTGGAGAATTGGGTAGGTATGGTGTTTTGTTAGAATCCAAACATGTCTTGTAAATCGGTAAGAATGTGGTACCGGGTACGCATGTGTTCAGATAGTGCGATGACCGTATTTACTGCTAATATATACATGGATCTTTTGGATCGCTTCCCAAAGATTCACGATGAGATTTGACTCGAACAGAATTAATATGAGATTAATTATGAAAGAGAAAATTAATCTGGGATTAATTACGGCAAGAATTAATCTATGATTAATTAACAGAGATAGAATTAATCTGGGATTAATTGCGTCAAGAATTAATCTAGGATTAATTCGACAAGAAGAGAGAACGCGGTTAATTTGGAATTAATCGGTAAAATAAATTTAATAGTTAAATTAGATTTTTCTATTTAATTTATTTATTTGGGCTAAATAATATATTGGATATATTAATTGAAATCGGATTTCAATACAGAATTAAAATTGGATTTTAATTCAAGCGAATGAATTAATTTGGAATTAATTCGTAAGCGACTTCCGTAGTAATTTTGTGAGGCATTATTATTAATTGAATATGATTTAATTACGTCGTGATGGAAAATTCGTTTAATCGGATTAAACGAACCCGAGCCTGAAGTGTGTTGAGCAAGCCCACTTAAATTTTTAATTTAAAGTGGGGCCCACTTCACTTACATCATTAATCAACTTTTGGTGATGGAAGTGATTGATGGCTTTTGTTGGAAACTTGTCCAACATACTTTGTATTTATTTTTGAAAAGTATATACACATTTTTTAGAGTTTTACTTCGGTAATTGTTTTAAAAACAAAATACACAAAAACACAAACTCTCTCTTCCTCACCTCTCTTGGCCGAACCTTAAACTCCTTGGAGGAGAAAATTTTCTTTCAAATTTTGTTCAAGCTAGCACTTAAAGGAGTGAATCAAGGTGATAGGGAAACTCACCCAAGTGTTGGAAACACTCAAGAAAGCTTGGAGCTTCCACCTACATCCATGGAAAGTTTTGAAACTCATCCACTCATTGTAAGTATTTTTCCGCAACTTCTTTGAATATTCACACACGAATCACTCTTAGAGATCCTTGGCATGTTCTAGGAACACTAACAATGGTATCAGATCATCCTAAGTTTGATTTGAAAATCTAGGGTTCATATACTTTAATTTGGGATTTTTGGCTTAGAGCTTGATTTGCCTAAATTGATGGTTGGGTTATGTTTATATGATGTTGAATTGGATTTGTGCATTGTTGGATTTGTGAAATATTGATTAGTTCAAAAATCCCCAAATTTTAAGCATGGCCGAATGTATGCCCTAGGAACACTCATGGAAATTTTTTGATTTTAGACAATTGGATATGTTTAAAGCATGAAATAAATCTTGTATGTTGATTTAATTGGATTGAAATCAAATTGAGTATTATTTTGTGCCCTATTACCGTGGAGTGTGAAGCATGTAATAGATTGATTTTGCTTCAATTTGTGTTGAACATGAATTGGAAATGTTGAGCATGATTAAATTGGATTAATTAGTGTTTTGGAAACATTAGATTAATTGATTAATTATGTTAATTGCAATTTAAATAAATTAATATGTAATTTGAAATAATGTGTTAATTTAATTTGTTGTAATTGGGCTTAATGGGCTTGCTTTGGGCGAGCATATAGGACAATTGGATTGGATCCAAATGGGCCTAAAATCATTCCATAAAGTCCAAATATAATAATTGGGCCTTTAACAATTAATTGGGCCTAATGGGCGAAAATTGATTTTAGGCAAATGGTGATTCCTTATTGGGCCTTGACATCTTGGGTTTGATCCATAATGGCCAAAGCCCACGCCTAAAGAATAATTAAAAGCCCATTGGACTTTAATTAAATAGTATTGGATACTAATTGGGCCTTTGAGACCCACGAAGATTGGATTTGGAATCCAAGTCTAAAAGGCACTATTAAAAGTGTAATTATTTAATTTGGAATTAAATATAAATTAGTATTGGATAAAATTTAAATTGGATTTAAAATTATAGTTCGATATAATTCAAGAATACGTACTTTGAGTATTTATTCTTAAACGAGTTGGACTCGCGAAAATCAAATCGTTGTTTGAACATTGGATGGTCATTAATTCAAATATTAATTAATTGGATTAGATTGATTGAATAACATGCTATGTGTGAATACTTGGATGTATTGTATGAATAATGTATATCGGATGGATATTAGAAGGGTATGGGCAATTTTGGAAATTGTTGTAATAAATTAAGAATTTATTAAATTGGACCTGCGTGTCCAGCCTATTATCTCTTTTCTCATTGTATTTCTCTTCTCACCAATTCCCCTCAATATTGATGATGTTTCTTTAGAAGTATTATGTAATTGGGTAGAAGTATGAATAGTACTAGCGGGAGAGAGGAAATGGAGAGATTTGTTCTAGGAACAAAGTTTTTTATATATACATCCGCATATCATTATTAATTTATTTCGCTCCTTATTATGCTTTTAGAATGCATGCTTAAGGGTGTATGATGAGACCTAAACAAAGATAATAAATTGCTTGCCAATTTACGTGAAAAACCCTCATCAAATATTAAGCGTTTTTCCTTTCATTGAGTGGTTCTTTCTCAAGATCCAAGATTGGCATTGGTTTGTTGGCCAAAGTCAAGACCTTTGTCCATAGTGGATGTGTTTGAACCGCATAAGCTTTGTTCTATATCGTATGTCTTGGGCGGTTGTGACTTGTTGGCCAAAGTCAAGGTCACTTCTAGTTCATCGACTTCGATTACGAAGCTTTCCCATTGTCAATGGGTCACGCTTAACTGGAATCATTAAGTTTGTTGAGCCAAAGCCAATGCTTAGTTGATTCAGAGGAAAAAAAGGTTAGGAAATATATTGGATATATTTACATATATTGGATATATGTTTTGGACTTGGAGGTCCACCTACTGGATCTAGGAATTGGATGGGATCCAATTGATCTTAGAGATCTACCTAGTTATGTTTCATACAATTTGTTGGCCAAAGTCAAGGTTGTGTGTTATTTAATGGGATTCTAGCCCACTAGGAAACTAGGTTTCCCGAGTACTCCACAGAGGGTTAGAGGCTCACCGAAAAATAGTGGGAGACAAGTATTAAATTTGCAATTTCGTTTAAATACTTGCCAATACACGCTCTTTTATTTTATTTATCGTTGTCATAAATATATTAGTTGGACTAATATTTAATATTGCTTTCGTTGAACAGTTAGACTGTACAACACACTACTTCATTTGTAGTTGGTTATATAGTTGGACTATAATAATCATTATATTTGAATGTAACGATCATTTATAGTTGATTATACAGTTGGACTATAGTAATCCTTACATTTGATTGTACCTGAAATCATTCATTGGATAGTTGGACTATAGCAATCAACATAATTGGAAAGATTAGCGTCAAAGGACATAATCATAGGTGAAAATATCTTTAACAGTACAATTTTCCAGATTGGGAAATGAATCTCAGGATAGTTCTGAGAGCTGAGAAGATACTCTATTGGATAGAGAAACCTCTCGGGCCTGAGCCCGGAGTTGAACAAATAGTAGAACATGAGCTTTAGAAGACTCATCGTAATGATAACTTAAGTGCTCAATCTGTTATGCT
Source organism: Zanthoxylum bungeanum (assembly GCA_019454045.1). Taxonomy (NCBI): domain Eukaryota; kingdom Viridiplantae; phylum Streptophyta; class Magnoliopsida; order Sapindales; family Rutaceae; genus Zanthoxylum; species Zanthoxylum bungeanum. Next base: position 2,097 of record SKCR01050072.1, on the reverse strand, counting down.
TGCTGCAATGACACCTTAATTTCTTCGTCAGAACAAAGGATTGGATTATTATAGTATGATTTTGAAATTGAAGGATCTTCACAGATCTAACCTTAGATATTAGAAGTACGAATTGCAAAAGAAGCTCTTTTACGCTCGCATATGTCAGAGGGTACATCTGTCGATCACTAGGTGTCGGAGATGATTACTGACATCGAACAGCTAGGTTAGCTGGGCATTACCTACGAGGCCGAGACCTCCATAGATTTGATCTTACAGTCTCTGCCCGAATGCTGGGGTAGGTTCACTATGAACCAAAAAAAAACTATTGGAGAGTTAATGGCTATACTCAAGGAGACAGAGCCAGAGCTTCTAAAAGGGCAAGAAACGCAAGGCGCATCTTACTTCGACTTCCCAGAAGGCCAAGGCTTGGCCGAAGGCTTCTAAGGGTGTGAAGAAAATGGCAAAGGCAAAATCGTCATAGTCTTCTTGGAAGACAAATGACATATCCCAAGGTGTCTTCCTAAACTGTGGCAAACAGGGACACTGGATGCGTGACTGCCGTATGGATAAGGTAGACATGAAGGATGTGAAGATGGGCAAGGCTCCGACTTCATGTATGTTTGTTATAAACATGTGCACTATAGGTTTTAAAATTGGTTTTTTAATACTGGATGTCGTACATACATATGTACTAATGTGCGGGATCTACTGATTAGCAGGAGACTGGCTTCAGTTGAGATCGACATGAGAGTCAGAAACGGGACGAGAGTCACTGTTTTGGCTGTGGGAACCTAAGTTTTTTGGAACTACCCTTTGGGCATGTACATAAATTAGGAAACTGTTATAATGTAACTAGTTTGACTAGAAACATTGTCTCTATATCTAGTTTAACCCGTTGAGGGTGTACCTTTATGTTCAAGAACACTGGGTGTTTTGTTTATAAAGATGATATTGAGATATACACATTAGATGTGAATAACAGTATTTATATTTTGAATATAAATGAATCTCAAACATATAACATGACAAACAAAAGGCTCAAACTGTGTAAATCATATGAGACTTATTTATGGCATTTTTGTCTGGGACACATTAAGGAGACTCGTATATCCACACTTTTGAAGAGTGGATACTTGGCCGGATTTGATCCTAATTTAAATGATGTCTGCGAATCTTGTTCATTAGGAAAAGTGCCTAAAACGTCTTTTAGCAGTAAAAGTGTATGTGCCACCGAGCTGTTAGTCCTCTTTCATGGTGACGTTAGTGGGCCCATGTCTAGCTAGGCTAGAGGTGGTTATGAATACTTTGTAACCTTTACGGATATTGCATCGTGTTATGGTTATGTGTATCTTATGAAACACAAATCAAAAACTTTTGATAAATTCAAAGAGTTTCGACACGAAGTAGAAAAACAGACGGGCAAAAGTATTAAGATATTACGGTTGGACTGTAGTGGAAAATACTTAAGCAATAAGTTTCTCGATTACTTGAAAGAGTATAGTATTCTTTCACAATGGACTCCTCCCAGAACACCTCAATTAAGTGGTGTGTCCGAACGGAGAAACCGAACCTTTTTGGACATAGTAAGGTTAATGATGAGTCGCTCTGAGCTACCAATTTCCTTCTAGGGATACGCATGGAACAGTGCAATACTTATTTCGAATAAGGTTCCGTCAAAATTTGTTGGACATAGTCCATATTAAATATTGGCAGTAAAGAAACCAGGTTTCTCATTCCTGAACATTTGGGAATGCTGGGCATATGTTTGGATGATACCAAACTGCAACCCAAATTGGATAAGTGCCTATTTGTAATTGGTTATCCTAAGGAAACTAATTCCACAACTCACAAGAGAACAAAGATATTTGTTGCTCTCCATGCGGTTTTCCTAAAAGGAATACCTAAATGCAGTGGCAAGTGGGAGGAAAGTAGAACTCAATGAAAATATGAGTGATACTGTTCCTGGATTGATATAAAAACATCCTTGAGTATCTTAGACGAACTAATGATGCTTTCTTTAGATATGGAGAATGAGAACTTGAGGTGACTGGGTTCACCGTTGCAAGTTTCCAAACCGATGAAGACGACTATAAGTCGCAATAAGGGTACGTAATT